>JAVJIF010002817.1:0-25000 GCA_038442645.1 Agave tequilana
GGGCGATCATGTGGATGATCCGAACCGTTCACGTTAATCTATACACTTTATTTAGGCTGCCAATAAAAAATTATGTGAGTTCAAGTCTTTTTACTCATTCAACAAGTGGTTACAAAACATACGTTATATTCGCTGTAGAATAAAGATGTCACTGATGCATAGGTAAAAAGACTTGGAATCGCGTGATTTTTTATTGGTAGTCTATTAGAGTATGTAGATCAAGATGAACGGTTCGGATCATCCATAAAATCTCTTATATGGTTTTCTCACGAAGCTTATTTTGAGAAAGTTTCTCATTTGAAAATTTTCCTATATAATATATATATATATATATATATATATATATATATATATGAGAGAGAGAGAGAGACTTTGTCATTTCGGAAGGATTCGAATACAATCCTACGATATTCGGATACAAGATCCACTCCGTTGAAGGTTATTTACATATTTGAAGTAGTTATAAATCAAAATCAAGTATTTTAAGTATTTTTTGCTCATGCATCAAGTAGGGAAAAATGAACAAGTGAAATAATGAGTTGGTTAGTTAACTGTGCAGAATATTTGAAATCTAACAAAAATTAGTTTATGAGATTTTTTTAAGCGTTTATATCATGATGAAATGGTTGGATCGAGAATTTGTATGTCTAAAGACGTAGATCTAAACAATATGTATTTTGGCCGTCTCCATTTGCGCCTACTTGATGATGGGTAAAAAGTATTAAAAATACATGATTTTGTGTTATATAGATACTGAAAATAATGTAGATCAATTTCCACAGAGTGGATCTTATTTTGGGATGGCGTGGTTTGTTTTGAGTGGGAAGGATTCGACCTCGATTCCTTCCGCATGTACCCTAAGTGTATCTCTCCTCTCTCTCTCTCTCTCTCTCTATCTATATATATATATAGATATATATATATATATATATGGGGTTACTGTACCTCAGCCGGCAGGCTGAGAGAGTTCTCAGCCGGCGGGACGTGGCTGAATATATGCCACATATCGGCCGCAGAGTGTAGGCGCCAAAAAAATCAAAAAAGATCCCGCCTAAACAATCGTGAAACAAATTGACAAAAATACCCCTTTTTAAATTCTAAACTGGAATAAAGTTATCAACAACAAAATTTCAGTTGAATACTACAGTTATAAAATTCGTAATTTTACTACATCGAAAAATATAATTAAAAAAAATTGGATCAACATAATGTAAAATAAGCAGAAGCATTGAAAATTTAAAAAACATGCCATGGTCGCAGACTTAATACAATATAACTTTAAATTTTATATGACAACTGCGACACAGTCGCAGTCACTAGTCGCTCATAGTATAACAAAAATTTTTATATAACGTCTGCGACCCTAGTCGCATTCTATCGTACAACATTTTATATGACAACTGCGACACAGTCGCAGTCACTAGTCGCAGTCATAGTATAACAAAATTTTTTATATAACGTCTGCGACCTAGTCGCATTCTATCGTACAGCAATGCGACCTCCTTCAGTACTGCGACCAAAGTCGCAATCTTCTTTCGCATGCCTTATGTAAGAGATTTTTTATTTTTTAAAAAGTAGATTGCCATGCGACCATGAGATCAGTTCGCGTACATCACATCTTATAAATACTATATTAATTACACTGAATTAAATGAAGTATTAATATTCTATCTAACGTGATAAAGAACAGTCTAGAAAAAAGATATGCAATAATGTTAATATCGATAAAGGAAAGATGTGCACCATACGTAATCTAAAGATATAGGCAAACAATTCTATAAAAGTTAATTTGTACTTCAAGTATTAAACATCTGCAAAAAGAAACTCTTCGGATTCTCCAGCAATAAATCTTCAATTAAATATTTAATTTTTTTACCACTTCCTACCAATGTTCAAAATAACGATAACGTAACGATAACGTTTTTCTTTTGTTATGTTAAGATAGCTTATAACGTAACGCATAACGTAGGTACGTGATTTATATTTATTAATAAAAATAAATATATATAGTATATTTAAGAATTTTAATAAATAAAAATAATTTAAAAAATCTAAAAAATCAAAACAAATATATAACATATTTATCAAGTCTCACAACAAATTTAGGAGGATCACCGGCTATATGATCCGCAAATTCGTGTGCGGGATCCAAACATTTAGCCATGTTATTCAATCAATCTACACAAATAAGAATGAATTATAACAATTAACTAACAAACATGATAATTGAAATTGAATTATAGCAATTAACAACTAATAAGCATGCAATTTAGCAAAAAAAAAGATATAACAAGCATGCTGCATTGAATTTTAAAGCATGATATGATGATAATTAACTTGTATTATAGCAAATTAGCAATTAACAACTCTCTCTTTCTCTCTCCCCTTAAAATCCCTCTGTGAGCTTCGATCTCTCTCCCCTGCGATCTCAGTCTCTCCCCTGCCAGTGATCTCTCTCTCTCCCCTGCGAGCTGTCCCCCTCCCCATCTCTCCCTGTCTCTCTCTCTGCTCTCTGTTCTCTCTCCCCCAGCTCTCTCCCTCCCGATCTCTCTCTCTCTCTGCACTCTCTCCCTCCCGCTCTCTCTCTCTATCTCTGTGCCCTCTCCCCCTCTGATCTCTCTCTGCTCGCAGAGAGAGATCAGAGGGGGAGAGGGCACAGATAGAGAGAGAGAGCGGGAGGGAGAGTGCAGAGAGAGAGAGAGATCGGGAGGGAGAGAGCTGGGGGAGAGAGAACCAGAGAGCAGAGAGAGAGACAGGGAGAGATGGGGAGGGGGGGAGAGCTAAGAGAGAGAGAGAGAGATGATCGGGAGGGGGGAAAGCTGAGAGAGAGAGAGAGAGATCGGGACTGAGAGATCAGGTGAGAGAGCTGAGAGAGAGAGAGAGAGATCGGAGGGCTAGAGAGAGATCGAGGATGATGACTCACCGCCGGCGTCACGAGGCAGGTACGTCTTCTTCTTTCTTCTCTTTTCTCTTCTTTTTCTTCAGGCGCAAGTACCTCCGGCAGCAGTTAATCGGCGACGGCGACAGGGAATCGACGGCGGCAGGGATCGGCGGCGGCGGCAGGGATCGGCGACGACGACGGCGAGAGCTTCTTCCCTCTTCTCCTTTTTTTTTTGGTTCGGTTCGATCGTGCCCTAATCAGACGAGCTCGCGCGCGCCCCTTTATATTTTTTTGTTCGCACAGTAACGTACGTTACTGTGCGTTACGTTATTAACGTAACGTAACGTACGTTACTGTGTAAAAAACCCAGGTTATGTGATTTTACGTTTTTTGCTCCTGTTTCGTACGGATCCAGCGCGTTAGTTACCGTAACGCGTTATAACGCGTTACATAACGCGTTTTTTTGAACACTGCTTCCTACCATACTCAACCCTAACCTGTAACAATTATTATTACTATTCATGTTCTTCACAATATGACCTTTATATAATGCTTGCAACTAATATATTATCTCATACCTAGAAACTATATTTTTGCTCTTCCTTTTCAATTTGATTTCAAAACTTCCAAAAAAACAATTCATTCTGAATCATGTCTTCCCCATCTTCTTCCTCTGAACACTTAGATTTCAACTTTAATCGTCCCCCCACCGGCCTTTTTCTTCAGGATATTCTAGTGAATCTGATACCAGTCTGGACTTCACTCCTTTTGACTATCTCACTACATCAAATAATGTATTAATTGATCCTCCTATTCATGAGAATAATGAAGATTTCATGTGGGTTAGTGAGGAAGACTTATTCCTCTGCCACTTGACGGAGACATGATTGACGAAAGCATGTCCTCTGATGCTGTAGGCTCGCTTTCTCGCAATGAGTCAGACGAAGAGCTTGATAGAGACGATCTATTCTGGGAGTTTATCGGTGAAACAAAAAACCTCAAAACAGGAAGATGATGAGGAAATAAGTGATGAACAGGAAGAGCAGAAGAATGAAGACGACGAATCTGCTTATGATAGTGATAATGACGAGGATTAGGATTTTCTGATCTTCTGATATTTAACCTTATTTTGTCTTCTTTTCAAAACTTTTAATTCTCTTTTTGTAAGTCTCTTTCTCACTATATTAACTTATAAGCTCTTTTAATTACATATCAAACTGCGACTGCTGTTCTTAAACACTGCGACCATAGTCGCAGTGCTATTACGCATGCAATAAGTAAAAATAATTCATACTTTATAAGCAAAACATATAAAACATACGTAAACTGCGACTACTATAAAATCAGTACTTATTCACCGTTATTACATTAACTTAGAAAAAAAATCATCAAGAAAAATGCAGTCGAGTGTACTGCGATCATAGTCGCAGTCCATGATCGCATACTATATGTAAAAACCAATTTAATAGTTCATAGGAGGACCAGACAAGAGTCAGAAATGAAGAACAAAAAATATAGAATAATACGTAAACTGCGATTATACTATCGCTCTTGTTAAGTACTGCGACCATAGTCGCGGTAGTGCGACCATAGTCGCAGTCTATAATCGCATACTATATGTAAAAGCCAATTTAATAGTTCATAGGAGGATCAGACAAGAGTCAGAAATGAAGAACAAAATATAGAATAATTTTTAGGGTTTGTGTATTTTAATGGTTTTAAATTTTTTCCAGATTTATTTCCGTTTAAGTCTTTTTTATTTTTTTTAAAATCTTTGGACCATGTTCGCAAATAAGAAAGAGATTTTGAAACTTTAGATTATTTCACCCGAAATAATTTTAAAATGAAGTTTGCGAGTTTGGTCGCAGTTGCTGGCCGCAGTCTTAATCACAACACTGCGACATTGGTCGCTATACGTGTTAATTTAAAGGAACACCTACTTACGTACTGCGACCTAAGTCGCAGTCAATGTACTGCGACCCTAGATTGCAGTTGCTGGCCCTCTTTATCAATAACAAACACTGCGACCTTGGTCGCAATTAACCATGTACACTGCGACCAAAGTCTCTGTCTACATTTATACACAAAAAATTAAACAATGTAGGAGAATTTTGTAGCAGTAAAACTTTAAAGTACAACTACTTACAAAATAATACAGTAGAAATCAAAGAATATAATAAATCTGATTATAATGACACGCCAGTGGCAGACTGCGACATGAATCTCTCTACACTGTGCGACCCTGGTCGCACTTCATGAAAAAATTGAAGTCTTTATTCCTTCAAGATGGAGGCAACCCAAACCTACTTCTTCTGCCATAAAAAGGAAATAGTAAGAATTTTAAAGATACATCATTATAAAAAAAAATGATTAACAGGTTTAATGTAATACCAGTAACGGACAACCAGTCCTGTAATGGCCCAGCTCTTGGCAGTTACCACATCTTCGATGCTTAACTTCCTTCTGATATATAAAATCTTCAAAATCAGACTTAAGCCTGGATGCAGCTCTAGGCCTCCCCTTGGTTGGTACAGACCAATTGGATCACGTATATTCAATTCTTCACCATCTCGCAATACGACAACGGATCCACTGGAACCAACTGTAGTTTTAGGCTGTGATGAATGATCATTTCCTGACATGGCTCTGTATTCTCTAGTGGTTCCTTGGTCAAAACTTTCCAAAAAAGCCTCCAACTTTGAAAGATGGATATCAGAATCAGCGACCATGTCAAGAATTGCATTAAATTTTGAACGAATTGTCCACACTAGCCGTCCGTGGAGTACCTTGACTGGGAAAAGACCTATGCCATTTTCAATTGCACGTTTTTGTAACGAGCATCCAACCTCCATCTCTGAAGTATATATGATTCCGGTATATGTGTAACGTGATTGCGCCACAAAATACACAGAATATGTCTACATAGATACCTTCTGTTTCAAATAAGAGCAACTACAAGAAACATGAAGTTCCTCACGCTTATCATAACTGACCTTTTCCCAGCCGTCTTTTGATTCTGAAAAATTACCAACCAAATATGTTGATCCAGGTTTGTCGTGTTCCACCTCTTCTGAAAATAGTGACATTACAACTGCCCATTCCTTTTGGAACAACTGAAAAATCTTCGGTGCATACAACTTCGAAACCTGTATCTCATATGGATTCGATGTACATTGAGCACAGAATTCAAACTCAAAACCCCGAAAATCTTGAAGAGATTCAGATGTATGACGGGCAGCAACAGCTTTATCATATTGGTGAACAAATTCCACTAGTTTCGTGTTTGCGTTAACAAAACCATCAAAGAAGGAATTAATACTCTCGGACCTCTGACTGGTTGTCATTCCAGCACAGAAAACATCCTTGAGATATGCATTAACCCAATGTCCACGAAGCCTGTACATCTTCAACAACCAACTGTCTTCTTCTTCTTCTAAATGATATTTTTCATTCATCAGACGCCATCGTTCCTCACAAGTGCTTATATCACGGGAGGTGTACCAAGCATGGAAATCGGAGACCATATCTTCTCCATACTTGTTTGTCATTGGGATTTGTTGCTCAGCAATATGTTTCCCGCACATGCCAGAAACAGTACCGTTGCCTAGAAGTTGGGAAAACAATCTGATGGCGTCACCAATCTGCGCATCCTGATCAGTAATAATCAGCTTCGGTTCAACTCCATGCATGCACTTGAGCCATTTTTGGAATAGCCAAACAAACGTATCCCTCTGCTCATCAGCAAGCAATGCACAGCCGAACAAAATTGACTGCCGGTGATGATTTACTCCAGTGAATGGAGCAAATGGCAAGCTCAAGTGATTAGTTCTGTATGTTGTGTCAAAAACGATCACATCACAGAACCTCAGATACGAGGAAATAGCTCTTCCATCAGCCCAAAAAATGCTTCTAAGGTGCTCGCGTTATCGACTTCACTTGAAAAGAAGAATTCTGGATCGGTCTCGGCTTTCTCTTGAAATATTTGATAATAGCAATAAACTCATGCCGCAGTTATTTCTACGTTGACGAGTAAAATCATAACTTGTTGCGGGCTCACTTCTTCACAGCCTTCTCCCTGACTCATTGCATTCACAACGCGGAAATATTTGAAGGCCGCATTACCACGTCACCATATTTCTCATAATGCTTCTGCTATCTTTGAACGATGGGCCGTTTGTTTCGCGTAAAACTCCGTAATTCATAAATGACTTACTACTCAGTTACAACTACGGCGTTTGTTTGGACCGTAATTCGTAAAAGACTGCGTAACTCAACTAACACTCACTTGTAACCCAGTTAACACTCACTTACAGCTTAGTTATAGTTAATTTTGTGGTCATACAAATTTGTAATATTTTTTTTATATAAATTTAAAAATTTTTTAATATTTACTTTTTTAATATTATTTGTAGTATTAAAAACTTTTAAAATCACCAAATAGTTAATTTTGTGGTCAACTTTTTCACTTACGACTTATACATTACGACAACCAAACACCGTAAAGTACAATACATTTTTCCACTTTACAATTTTATATTACCAACCAAATACCGTAAAATTTATATACATATAACTCATATACAATTGTAAAGACTTTACCAATTACATCTACGAATTACGGCCAGTTATGACAACCAAACAGACCCGATGAGTCTGGTGAGAGTAATGGTGATGTACCTTATCCGGGCTTGACATCATTGAATGGGTATTAACAATTTTGTGATACCCAACGTCTTCTGTCAAAAAGAAACGAAGACGGACATGCATCTCAGCAGGACAAGCTACTCTAGTGTCAATTCGACGATGCACTGTAAGCCCCTCTTGTCTTTTATCACACAACTTCTTCACACCTTCCTTGTTGCAAGCAAAATTTTCTGCAAATAATCTCATAAGGAGGCTTCCATGACTTATCTGTACCTTTTCTTTCTCACGCTAAAACCTCTATTCCTTGCAAAAGAATTGTAGAAATGTATGCTTCCATATCCGACAGGAACTGTTTCCCTATAAACTTATCTGAGCTTTCAGACATTTCTCCATGTGCATTCATATCCTACAAAAAAATTTACACGATTTACATGAATATAAATATTTTTTAGATATCACACGTCTAAAATATAAGTTATATAACTCGACCAAGGTCGCATAAGAGATGAAATCTATATTTTTCTTATTAAATACCACGACCAAGTCGCAGTTATCGTATGAGAAAAAAATCTATATTACTTCTTACTAAAGACTGCGACCTAAGTCGCAGTTATCCGTATGAGAAGAAATCTATATTACTTCTTACTAAAGACTGCGACCTAAGTCGCAGTCACAAAAAAAAGATTTCACATATGAGATGAAATATATATTACTTCTTATTAAAGACTGCGACCTAAGTCGCAGTTATCCGTATGTGAAGAAATCTATATTACTCCTTACTAAAGAATGCGACCTAAGTCGCAGTTATCCGTATGAGAAGAAATCTATATCACTTCTTACTAAAGACTGCGACCTAAGACGCATACCAAAAAAAAAGATTTCACAGCCGGAAATTATTTTCAATAAGATTGCGACCGAATATTAAAACTGTCGCATTTCTGAAACTTTAACACATGTGTTATAGGTCGCAGTACCACATAGACTAAAGAGAAAAATTCAATATTTAAGAAATTGTTTTTAAAAATTAAAACAATTAAAACCTGTTGATCGACATGTAAAGATGTCAACCCTTCAAGATTTTTAATATCTGAGAGAAAGTCGAATCAGATGCAATATCTTCTATATTTAGATCGCCAGCAGACTGCTCAGACGTCGACATTAAATTTTTAGATAAAAAATTGCTCGGAAAGAGTTTATATTTTCTGAAAAAAGTTGATCGCAAGGCTGAAAAAGAGAACCTAAATCTGACAAATAGAGGTAAGGAAATAAGGGAAAAATAATTTATAAACAATAAGCTAAATCCTATAAAGAGCGGCAAAAAAAGGGGAAAAATAATAATAAACAATAACCTAAGTCTGACAACGTTCGCTCCAAAAATTGTCTTTTGGGCAAATAATAATAAACAATAACGAAAAGTACCGAAAGAGTAGCTTTTCATAAGGGGTATTTAGTAATTTAACTTTTTCCCATAAGCGGGCCGCAAGTTAGTGGGGTGATAAAATTGCGCCACGTCACTGCAGGCTGAGAGAGTTCTCTCAGCCGCAGGCTGATATACATTTTCTCTATATATATATACACACACACAGTGTTTTAAATGTTAGATACCAGGAAAATATCGGATGTCGTAATCGGATGTTGGATTTCGAATTTCGGAGATATTTTGGGGCATTTAGTAAATTTCGGACGTCATGACAGATAACAAATATATATCCTAGATGTCTTAAATAATATAATTTAAAAATTCTTATCAAGATACTACATATATACTTATGCAAAACTACATAATATGTTTAGAATATGTATAATTAACTTAAACATTTTGCATATATTTACTAATCATTGTAAAATTTCTCAATTACTCAAACTTTCAAGACCAATCAACATAATGGGTTTTTTCCCAAAATGTCGGCCGATATTTCGGGAAAATGTCGGCCGACATATATATATATATATATATATATATATATATATATATATATATATATATATATATATATATAGAGAGAGAGAGAGAGAGAGAGAGAGAGACTTATGTAGTTCCAGAAGGATTCGAGCCCGACTTGTAGTTTCGGAAGGATTCGAGCTCGAATCCTTCTCACTTAAATAATATGTATATATTATATATATAGAGAGAGGGATACACTTGGGTACATGCGG
Organism: Agave tequilana; assembly: GCA_038442645.1. NCBI lineage: Eukaryota > Viridiplantae > Streptophyta > Magnoliopsida > Asparagales > Asparagaceae > Agave > Agave tequilana. The sequence goes on from JAVJIF010002817.1 coordinate 9,683, forward strand.
AAGGAATCGAGCCCGAATCCTTCCTACTCAAATACAACCATATATCATCCGAATACAAGATCCATTCCGTTGAACTTGATCATATTATTTCAAGTATGAATCTTTCTCACTCAAATACAATCATATATCATCCGAATACAAGATCCATCCTGTTGAAGTTGATTTATATTATTTCAAGTATGTATAAACCAAAAATTAAGTATATTAATTTTTTTGCCTATGCATCAAGTAGAAAAAAAACGAACGGTCTAAATAGTGGGCTGGTTAGTTAAACGGTGTAGAACATTTGAAACCTAAAAAAATTAGTTTGTAGGGGTTTTTAAATGTTTAGATCATGATTAAATGGCCGGATCGAGAATTTGTATGTCTAAAAACGTAGATCTAACCAGCTCACTACTTTTGGCCATCCATTTTGCACTTCTTGATGGATGGGCAAAAAGTATTTTGATTTTTGATTACTTTAAATATAATAGATCAACTTCAACGGAATGGATCTTGTATTTGAATATCGGATGTTGGTATTTGAGTGGGAAGGATTCGAGCTCGAATCCTTCCGGCTACACATCTCTCTCTCTCTCTCTCTCTCTCTCTCTCTCTATATATATATATATATATATATATATATATATATATATAATATATATATATATATATTGGCTAATATTTGACCATGTTAGATATATTCATTTTGGTTTCACAAGTTCCAATGCTAACCACCTAGTTTTAGAATATTACCGTTACTTTTTCAGCAATGTCAAGGGAATCACTATGCAACCGATAGCAAACTTGTATTTCATTTGGAAACTCATCTTATCACTCTTTTTTTTTTTTGTCTAGTACTGCTGGGATGGAGGCCAGTGGAACCAGCAATATGAAATTTGCAATGAATGGTTGTGTTCTCATCGGAACCTTAGATGGAGCCAATGTAGAAATAAGAGAAGAGGTCGGAGAAGAAAACTTTTTCCTTTTTGGCGCTCGTGCTCATGAGATTGCAGGATTAAGAATAGAAAGGGCTGAGGGAAAGGTATATCTGTCTTTATAAATTTAGAAACTAAAAGGACAATAATAGGAAAGTTCCATACAAGACCTTTGAGACAAGTTATTCTTTAGTAGATTCTATTCTTTCTCATGTATTATGTTTGGTTGCAGTTTGTGCCGGACCCAAGATTTGAAGAGGTCAAGCAATATGTTCGCAGTGGTGTCTAATGGGATCTTGGAAGGAAATGAAGTGTTCCTATGTTTTTTCTTTTCCTTGTACTTGAAAGAAGTGTTCCTATGTTTTTATCTCTTGTGGACAAAGCAATCATTCAGTGACTGCAATCAAACGCTGTTGGGGCAGCAGTAACCATTAGAAAATAGAATTTGACTCAACTAATTTTTTTTGTTTAGATATGTTTTCTTTTATTTTTGAATGTTAATGGAATTTTAATAACAATAGAAGTATGACATCTCTACATAAAAAAAACCAAGAGAGCATAACTTTGTCAATGACTTGGTCACTAATAAAGATCCGGATGCAAATTCTTCAATGGTGCCTACACATGTTTTAAGCATTTCGAGTCAATTTCTTTGATCATGCACATGCATTTCACGTGCCAAATACTAGCATAATTTTCCGACTTGCTTAGGGGTGTTAACTGGGTTGGGCCGGGCCGGCAAACAGCACGGGCACGACTCGCTTTGGCACGGGCGCGGCCCCCGCCCGGGTCCGGCTCTTCCATGGGCTACACCCAGGTTCGGGTAAAGCGACTTGGGCGGGTCGTACCTAGCTCGGGCCTGGCACAGGCGCATGCCAGGACCATGCATGTTTTTTGGCCCGGCCCACTCCACCGTCCCGCCACCCTTGGCCTTCGCCACCTTCCCTCCCCGGCCCCTCCTCCGTTGCCCCTGGGCCTCCTTCGCCACCCCCTGGCCGCCGCTTGCTCCCTCCGCCACGCCACCCCCCCTCCCGGCCGCCTGCGTAGCCACCCCCCTCCGCCTCCAGAAATAAAATGTCAAAAAATTGTGAATGCCAGGGTATGAACCGAGGACCTCAAGTGTGTGAGACAAGCATGATGACCAACTATACAATCCAACATTTGTTATAATAATAGAGAGCAAATTGTATTATTATTTATTATTTATTAAAATATCTGGCCCAGCCTTGGTCTGGCACGGGTGGGTTTCAGGCCAGACCCAAGTTCCCCAAAGGAGACCGGCGGGCCACCCACTGTTGGGCACGCGGGGCGGGCTCATCCCAGCCTACCCATTTGGCCCGCCGGACCCGTGCCGGGCCGGGCCCGGCCCGTTTGACACTTCTAGACTTGCTTGAGTGCCCATGCTGCCTGAAAATCCTGGCTCTGCCCTTCAACACAGGTATGTTGTTGTAGCCCGTTTGACACCCCTAGACTGGCTTGAGTGCCCATGCTGCCTGAAAATCCTGACTCTGCCCCTCAACACAGGTATGTTCTTGTATAGTATTCCAGTGTATGTTTTCATCATTACTGAAAGATATAATTTTTGTTAATAGTACTTAAATTTTAACTGTAGCATATCTAATCATCGATCTTCGATGTATAAAAGACAATAGGCACGTGGACTAACTGTAGTATCTGAAACTGCAGGCTTAGATTGTCAGAACTAAACATCCCCTAAATGACATCCACATGGAAATTTAGTGACCTGAAACACACACGACATACTGGATGAGAGAATATGCATGCATGTTTAGATACCTAGAATAATCGATTGCTAGTGTAGAGCATATACTGACTTCACAACCCTCCGTCAAGGTTGGGTCATGGTACACACATCACACACCCTTATTATTTCTTGGAGATAAATGCATCCTGCTTTTCCAATCACTATTAATTTGACAGCATGTCAACTTTTGCACAGTGTACACTTCAGTATCCACCGGAAAGATAACGTATAACTTTGAGAATTGCTAGTGATTAAGCAAATTTCTTGTAGCATCAGCAAAACTATGCTGTTTACTTCCTAACATATTTGGTATTTGTTGCTAGCAGGGATGGATGAGAATGTCAATTTTGAATACAGCTGGTTCCTCCAAATTCAGCAGTGACCGTACAATTCATGAATATGCAAAGGATATTTGGAATGTCAAGCCTGTTTTATTCTCATAAAGGAAGAAGATTGTCAAAATTCTTTTTTCTATGAAACATCAGCTCAGGCGCTGATCTAGACAATGGTCCATGGACGGAAGGCTACAAGAAATAAACCAGATTCTACCGGTTGCAAATAGTAGTGACATTTCAAAATCTGGTCTAGTTGATAATCGCCTTGATCCTTCATCCTTGATGACAGATGGAGAATAGAACAAGGTTCAATTCAGCTAATGAGATCGACAAGAGATCAGATAAAGATTGATGTCGCGTGAGGTCCCTGTACTGGAATCCGAAGGGATTATTATGTGGCGAGGGAAGAGAAAGTTGTACCATGCAGATTTTTCACTCATTTAAGGCTATTTATCCAACTGTTTATTGCAATAATAGACTATTCTGAGACTGGCATTTCTTCTATTGTTAAAAAACTAAACTCACACTATTTCATTGTGACCAGTCATGGGGATTCCCAGGAATAAATCATTCAAGGCGATTTAAATAGAAGCCAAACCTGCTTGTATGATTATTTCAAACAGCTTGCTGTCAGGCGAAAATAAATATCAATGTAGCCACATGAATCACTTGTGCAATTTATGAATGCATAAGTTGTGGTTACTGCAAGCAGTTCAAATTTTTTTGCTGTTTGTGATTCAAGGAAACAATGCATTGCTTGATGCGACCAAATAATCAATCTTCAAATGTTTCCAGGTGATGGCACATTTTGCACTTTGATACATTAAGCCCTTGAAAACATCATGTTTACATGTATCCCACAACTTCACATTACAGCGTTATATTTCTAATCGCACGGTATCCCCTATTACTCTCCATGAAAGAATTGACGCATTCATCACAGGCAAGAGCGAAACCACGTCTTTGTGTGCTCCTTACCGTGCAACTTTCCATGCCGTTGGCTTGTGCAAAACACCAAGCTGTGTAGGATTGCTAGCATCTACATGTCTCAGCTTTCTTGTTCTACCCCTGTTGAAGGATCTTTCCCGTCCGGGTACCACTCGATTAGAGCTTGATATCAGTCTTGTGTCACCATTGAAAAAGTCGCCATCCAAAGCTTCAGGATCTTCGGCATCTTCTGTTGAACACTTGCACGTGCTACATGCAATTATGCAATTCTCACAATTACAGGATTCAACCGTCCGAGCTGGCTCCAGATCTGTAATCTTCCGGAACCCCTGAAATCGTATCTGGAGTTTAGAAACTTAAGAGTGTTGCACGGACAATAATACAAACAAATACTTTGGATATGCCAATATATATTTCAGGTCAATGATAACACCTAATCTACTCAAAATTCTCGATATTGCTTAGAATACTTTTAACTTCACTTATTTATGAAAGAAAACGTTCAAGTCAGCATCACCAAAGACTATCAACCATGCAAACCCAATTAGCACCTATAAACACAAACCTTAAAAAAACTCCCCCCAAATGCAAGAGATTACATTAGCGTGATGAATCAGATCTTGATCATTTGCCTAACTGAACAATGATCCTTGGCAGAATCAATAAGGAATCTTGTACTGGAACTAATGAGAAACTTTATCGTGGATTAATAAAACTATATAAATACTTGCTTGGTTGAGATGATTGACTGGTAAAACGAAGGTCACAGGGAAATATTGACAGACAATAGGTTTGTAGGATAAATCAAATCAGCATACAAATTTCCCAAGCAATGCATCAGTACTTGTAGAAAAATGAAAAACGAGGTACAATCACAGCACGAGATTTTTGGCACCACGTCAAAAGGTAAGGAGCATCACTTTTCAAATTACTAGAGGACTGCATACAGGAAGTGGATGCAAAGGTTGCTGAAATCGACCCTGACATAGGAGCTATTGGGAAAACACTTGTATAGGCAGTAAAATCGAAAGTACGATTTCTGATTGATCATCTCATTCCTTTTACAAGGTACTGAGTGGTTTCCAACGGCCGGTTCAAGATCCATCGTCGCAAGAAGCTCCATGGAAGTAGGTGAGTTGAAACTTGCAATTAAGCAGAAGCAGGCCATAGGTCCATTCCCACTATAAATGTATTCAAGCTTCTAATTATCAGTAATCTGCAGGGCATCACTCAATAACAGCAAAGCATACTAGGTGGAGAACTGTCTTCACCGCCACAAATGCTTTGAATGAGTAGCACATATGGTTGCGTAAGAGGGGAAGGGCTGTGGAAGAAGTTCAAATTCTGTTGGCTCAAACAGATAGCACACTGTTTACAGGGTACAGCATCTGGAACATGCACGTAAAGTAACAGCTTTGGTGAATCGAAGCATGGAAACGGCTATTGGGTTAAACTAAATGAGCTATTTAAATCATATTTCATTGTCATATGACTCTCCAACAATCCCTACCATATTATGAGCACATTAGTGCTTTGAGGAGGAGGCCCTCCTATTAAATGCCTCAAATGGACATGAGAATTAAAGTTGGAAAACTTGGAGAATCCCCAGTAAAATGCATCTCAAAAGGATTCATGAATCATGATTGACAAGCCAAAAGAGTATCTTAAACTTGCATAATATATATCCATGATTATTGGAGGAGGCAAGGTAATGGCATTTGTGGAAAGCAGCAGGCGACATCAAGCTACTGCAGTTTGAATGAAGATCTTATAGAAAGATTTTTCAGCAGCTATGACAAACATCTTTGATATCCTTTATAGAATATTCAGAAACAAGGAAACTAACCCGAAGTGCAAATGCTAAACGTACCAAGGATAGAAAGAAGCAAAGGTATGAATGTATCCCCCGTCAGGATCAATATGCAGAAGATAAAAACATCTATCAAGAAAAGTACAACAGACAAGAAACAAGTGTCACTGGGTTCCGCAAAGTATTTTCAACAGTTATTAGAATGAGAATTTGCTGGATAGAGGTACACATAATTGTGGCTCGCAGTGAAGCTGAGAAAACACGCCTAATAAACTCAGTAAAACAAGAAAATACAGGACCAAAAAGCACTGATATGGCTTGCATGGTCAACTGGTAGTAGTGCTGTCTATCCATTAAAGGAGAGGGGTTGTATGGTTGGGTTTCTTTGCTGGTTGAATCTTATGGTTAGGTGGGTGGGATTGGGTTTCTTTTTCTGTGTTTCTTTCTCCTTTTTTCCACTCGAGGGGTGTGGAGGATTGATGGGTGAGCTTTGCCACGGCAGGAAAGGCAATTCACTTGGGTAATCAATAAGACACAGTTAATTGGACGTAAAAGGCGTGTGACTATGGTAATATGCCAGGGAACATTCAAAAAACACATGCAAATGTGAATGGGGGCAATTTTCTATATTGTGAGGAAACAGCATGTTTACATATATAAATATTGCACCATAGAAACAACTTGAAACTAGTCACTCTGTCATTTTGTTAATTCATTTTTGTTCTCTGTAAACAGCTAGCACATTTTGACATAACATTGTTCTTCAACTACATTATGAAGAAATCTAAAATTAGCCATAAATAACAGGATTGCATCAGATAGAATGATCCATATGGATATTCACAATAAGGGCTAAATTTTCATTTATTGAAGGAAGGAAGCACATTTTCTTTAAATGCATTCTGTAACCTCGAACAACCTAGCAACAATGGGGAAAAAAGAGAGAGAGAAGGAAGAAAGACACCTCTAGAGCCTTCTTTAAGTGCCTAATCCCCACAGCTTGTATTTCAGCTAGCTTATGTACTTCCTGGAAATGTCTTGTGGATGTAAAATACTTGTTCTGCTCCTCAGCATCTTGTGTCACAACAGAATAAGTTAAAGATAAGCAACATAGAAATAACATTTTTAAGGATTCTAAGTATGATAACCTGTCAGTTCTGCAATTCTCAAATAATAGCCCAAATTGGAACATTAGTAATTTGACATGAGCATTGCAAACTCGTGAAGCATCAAAGTTATAACCAATATCAGCTCAATTGACTAACCAATACCAGATTAATAACTTTTAGTAAAAGTCGGGACTTATAACTAAAAATCAGTTAGTCTCAGAATCAGATCAACTGCACAAGCCATTTTTAGGCAAGAATACAGGAGTAAGAAATTATATTATACCTGTTCTTCCAAATCTTGAATTCTTCCTAGAGATGTTTCTTCTATAGAAGCTCGACGCTTACATTCTTCCTCAAGCATGTTTGTCATTCGATACCTAAGTTCAGCCATTGCTTGTGTAAGATCTTCTCCTTCTTCCTTTGCCTTCAACTTTTCTGTTCTTAGCTCTTCCTAAGAAAACAGAATAAAACTACTTTAAAGAAACTTGTGACATATTACAACAATATGGAGATTAGGTAGAGTCAATGTGAGACCTTAAGTTGCAAAACTTGAAGTTCAAACTCACTGGATCTGATTTGACATATTCTCCTTTACATTATCATCCAAAGCTGTCACAACAGCTGAATTTGAAACAAATGGGCAGTAAACTTCGTTGCACGTGCTTCAGAAATAGCATTGAATATTACTTGGAGTTAAACGCCAAAGGAAAAGAGAAAGAAGAAGAAATCAGAAATTATGAATTTAATGTATGAGATAACAGTGACCATCTATGCAGGACAAAAACAAAGCATGCATGGAAATGGCAAACAAATGCAAGTTTCAGAATCTGTTATCAGTGCAGTGCTCCAATTGTAGTCACCGTATGTTCATAAGAGGATTTCGAGATGCGACTTTAGTCTTATCAAAAACATCTTTGGCGTTAAGTTTCCAACACATGAATAAAGATATGCTGAGTTGTGATGATACCTATTTTGGCTTTCTACTGTGCCACTAACAAAAAAGCTTACAGTTTTCAACTGATTCTTTACTAGTCGAGAACTTAGGTTGCATAACCCTAAACAATAACTGACAAGGTATGACTTTGGCAAAAGGTTTTTTAGGTTCTATGGTGAGGCCCACCCTGCTCTTGCCTCCGTAACGACTTTGGCACTAATCAATCAAAGTTACAAATGTAGACTTTGGATTTCACTCTTGGGCTCCATTTGGGAACTTGGGTTTGGTACTGTCATATTGAAGTTGTATGCATATAGTCTCTGACAATAACATTGTCCATATTTGTATTTAACTTAGTAGAATCTATTGCATTCTTTTATATAGTTGCAATCAAATGGCTTGGCTACCAGTTATCTAAATTATACACTCTACATATTAAAATCAGAACTTAATAGCTTGGACAGTCTTCAGTTCTGAATCAGATGGTATTTTGACATACAAGCCATTATGATTACATTTTAGAATTACATTATTTGCATGACATTTGCACATTTATCCTTAATTATTTTTTATTTAACTTTGCTATTTAACCCTCTTTTTTGTTTATGGTGTGTAGTTATTTAAAATAGGAACATAAAGATAAAGAAAGCTTCTAATCTATCCAATTATCCTATTTACATCCAGATTTCAATTTAAACCAATTTGAAATCAAGAGGAAGACAAGGATTCAGAAATAATCCCTATCCTAATTCAGAAATAAAAGAGAAAATCAATTTAAATCAGGTTGCTTAAGCTCCAAGTTAAAATAAAAAGGAGAATTTAAATTTAAACTAGGATTAGGAGATAACTAGCTTCTCAAGTTATCTAGAAAGAATAAAATTTTAAAATGCAGAGTTTAAATGAAGATTCTGAGAATAAATCTTCTGATGGATGGACAAGATGAAGCCCGCACCAAAGCGCGTACTCATAAAAATCATGAAGCCAATATCTTCAAGCATCATCTAATGTCTCCTTGACTGATTTCAAAGAGCCAATATTTTCAAGCATCAAATCAATGCAATGTGCTGCACAGGGAGACCAAAACAAATGTTTTCTCTTTTCCATCAACATACGACCAGCTGCTTTGAAACTTGTCTCATTATCTGCTACAATCTGCACGATATTTTCTTCACCAACTTCATCAATAACTTTATCCGTTAGCGAGAATATATAACCAACAGTCTTCGAGATATTAGCAGTATCAATAGAAGTATGGTAGATCATATTTCTATCACAATAAATCATGAAATTAACAATAGGCTTTCTATTATGAGAACTCCATCCATCACACATGATCATGCAACTATACTGCGGCCATTTTATTTTTATTGAAGTAATATATACTTCAATTTCTTTCATTTCCTCCTCTAAATATAGATTGCCAATCTGATACCCTGTAGGGCATTTTACACCTGTGCCTGCCTCCGCATTGAATGGTATTGCATTGTAGTGAAAAAATTTCACCATGAATTTTTCAACCTTTTTAATATTCTCAGTTGAGAACATGCTTTTGATTGATTTCTATTTTATTGGGAACATGTAAGGATCAATACCACGACCTGGAATTTTAGCTTCTCTCATAGTCATACTCCGACGCAATTCACGGTTACTCCCTGATCCTGAAGGCTGCGAACTACTGTCACCAATATCAACTCCTTCTACCGATCTCCAAGCCATTTCACGACTTTCTTTTATAGCTTGTTTTAGTTGTCTTCTTTCAACTCCTTTTAAACCACCAACTTCTTCAATTTCATTATCAGAATCTTCTTTGGTCACATCATAAAAATCTTCCTCACTTAAAGATCTCATAAGTCGCTCTTTTTTAAATTTTATGGCCGCTCTTTCTTTGCTAACTTCAGAAAGATGTCGTCTCATTATTTGAGATACCTCTTTTGATACTCGCAAGCATCCTTCCACCTGACTGGGTACATGTGCTATATGTTACTTCAATCTAGTGATACTACCATGGACTTATTTCTCACAATAATTACACTTCACAAGTTTTCTACTTTTACCAACAGGGGTACCATGTTCCCATCCAATATCGTGTTGCTTTGGAGCCATACTAAAATTTAAAAAAATTATCTGTTAAATTAAATTAAAACTAAAATTAACTAAATTAAAACAACATTAATTAAGCTCAATTAAATGAAACTAAATTAAATTAAACTAAACTACTTTATACTAGATTAAGCTACACTAACTTAATTACCTAACTTCAATAAAATTATTAAATTACTTAACTTAATTATAATTACAAAACTTTATTAAATTAAATTAACCTCAATTAAGTTAACTAAACTAATTTAAATTAAATTAAACTCAATTAAATGAAACTAAATTAAATTAAACTAAACTAGTTTATACTAGATTAACCTACACTAACTTAATTACCTAACTTCAATAAAATTATTAAATTGCCTAACTTAATTATAATTACAAAACTTTATTAAATTAAATTAACCTAAATTAAGTTAACTAAACTAATTTAAATTAAATTAAACTCAATTAAATGAAACTAAATTAAATTAAACTAAACTAGTTTATACTAGATTAACCTACACTAACTTAATTACCTAACTTCAATAAAATTATTAAATTACCTAACTTAATTATAATTACAAAATTTTATTAAATTAAATTAACTTAAATTAAGTTTAACTAAACTAAACTAAATTAAATTACATTAAACTCAAATAAATTAAACTGAGGGAGAGAGAGACTAAGGGGGAGAGAAACAGAGGGGGAGAGAGGGACTGAGGGGAGAGAGAAACAGAGGGAGAGAGAGGGAATGAGGGGAGAGAAACTGAGGGGGAGAGAGAGAGAGAGAGGAACAGAGAGAGAGACGGAGACAGAGAAGGAGAGAGGGAGACACAGAGGGGGGAGAGAGAGACGGAGACAGAGAGGGAGAGAGAGACACAGAGAGAGGGAGATGGGGGAGAGAGAGAGACAGAGAGGGAGAGAGAGAGTCCGACAGAGAGAGACACACAGAGAGAGAGAGACGGAGACAGAGAGAGGGAGAGGGAGAGACTGAGACGGAGAGGGAGAAAGAGTCCGACAGAGAGAGAGAGAGAGACAGAGGGAGAGAGAGACTGAGACATAGAGGGAGAGAGGGAGAGGGAGAGGGAGAGAGAGACGGAGACAGAGAGGGAGAGAGAGACTGAGACAGAGGGAGAGAGGGAGAGGGAGAGGGAGAGAGAGACGGAGACAGAGAGGGAGAGAGGGACACAGAGGGAGAGGGAGAGGAGAGAGAGGGAGAGAGACAGAGACAGAGAGGGAGGGAGAGGGACAGAGAGAGACACAGAGAGAGGGAGACGGTGAGGGAGAGAGACTGAGAGGGAGAGGGAGAGGAGAGGGAAAGAGAGTCCGACAGAGAGAGAGACACAGCAGGAGAGAGAGATGGAGACAGAGAGGGAGAGAGAGAGAGGGAGAGAGTGAGAGGTACCTGCGAGGGCGAGGATCGACGGCGACAGGGACGACGACGGCGACGTGGGGGGGAATGCGAGAGGGAGGGGCAGCGTGAGAGAGAGAGATCAGATTTGATCTCTCTCTCACTCTGTCCCTTTAAATGGGAGTTCACGGGCGCCGAGTCGACCCGGGTCGGGTCTGACTCGGACCCAACTCGGTCAACTCGGCTGAGTCGTCCCCGACTCGGCCGAGTTGACCGAGTCGGACCCGACCCGGGTCGACTCAGCGCCCGTCGATCGACTCGGGCTTCCGATTCGCATCGTCAGCGGCCGAGTCGGATACGACTCGGCCGATACCTTGAACTATGCTACCACATGTACTATGGCATCTGTCACATTTCATTTCATTTTGTGTTCTCGTGGGGAACCTTTTGTTTAAATACTTCAAACAGGCATCTAGTAAACCTGTAATGCAAACTATGCTCAAGAAATTCAAAGAAAAGGAAAAATGCAGATGGCACACTTTTATAGTGATCAAATATTTTTGTGCATCGTGGCATACCTCTTTACACATAGTTTCTATGGCAAGAACTCCTCAAGGTCCATATCATGACGTTGTAACTCCTAAACGTACTGGACATCTGCAGAAGGTTATGAAAGACTAAGATAGATCCAGATATGAGCACAAAGAAGAGTCTTTAACTAGTTGAAAGCAATCTCTTTGAATTAAATTTTTTTTTTTAAAAAAATGCAGCCTGCAGCCCACTATCAAAGAGCTTTGTGAATAAACTATTGCTCAGATATCACATCCACGAGGCAAACTTTAGCTCAGAATATTAACTACAAAATATTCACAATCTACAAGCTTCAAGCTTCAGTTCAAATTACAGACCAAGTAATATAAATTTATCAAAAGAAACGTAAATTACATCAAAAATACTGCATTATCATCGCAAAGGTCCCAACTTTTCTTATTCGTTGCACGACAGTGAACAAAGATAATAAAACCAACAAATTTTGCATAGCCAATAAAACCAAACAACTTCGAGAATATCTCAGAGAAATCAAGATTCATAAAGCAACCTTTGAGAATAAAATCAACAAACAATGTTGAATTTCAAAATCCCAATTACACCACAGCTCAAATTTGTGCCCAGATTTTTAGACTCCAACATAACCACAAAAAAACCAAATTAAAAAATTACATACCGAACCTTAAATCACACCATCTAAATGTATTTGATGGATAAAAAGGAAAAGAGGAAAAAGAACAACAACAACGACAAAAAAAAAAAAATATTGAATATTGAATTGTAATAAAAAAAAATAAGAAAAGATGAAATCGATCGTACCTGATCGCAGTTGGATCAAAATGAAGAGAGCTACAAGAAAGAATTCATCTCAGGGAGTCTTTAAACGGCCAAAAATGATTCAAATTCTGGAAGAATCTGCGCTTCTCTCCGACATCAGGCCAAGAATCGGTGAGGCTCTGAAGGTCCCAATTTCCAAACCTAATCCAGTTTTATTTGGGGCGGGTTGTCGTTAATAGCTATGACTGGGCCCACAAAAAGTACACGTGAGCTGGACTCAAAGGTTTTCAAAAGGAATGGGTCGGTTTTTCGGTTTGGGTCATGGAAGAGTGACCCGAAAAAAATAATGTGATCAAATGTGTGGATTGTTTTTTATTTTCTCATATAAATATTAAACTAGTATACTGTCATTGTTGTTATCGGTGAGAAACTGAAAGATCGATCAGGAGAAAAATGAGAAGAGAGAGAGAAAAAAAGAGGAAGAAAGAGGGGAGAATTGAGAGTGAAAGAAGAAAGTGAGAGTTGATGCTGCTCTTTTTCTCGCAGATGGAAACGAACGGACCAACAAAGTTTTTATATGAGTTACAAGAGAAAACATTTTTTCGATTGATTTTAATAAGTTCTATTTTCAAGCACATTTTTTTCCCCCACAAACTAAATATCTTCAAACAGCAGTTATATAAAAACACCAAATTGAGCAACCTGTTAACAAGAATCTACCAATTCAGAATCAATGAAAATCAATTTTCTCTTCAACCACTCACAATGATCATGTAATTAAAAAAAAATCTACATAAAAGATTAGATATATTATCTATTTAAAAATAGATCTCAAGTATCAAACTTTAAAAATTCGAACCAGATGTGAGCTAGATTGTTGAATAATATGGCTTTGCATCAGGGACAATTTCTTCGCTATAAAAACTTGGGAATCTCTTCGTGGTTCTCACTCCCACGGTGGGCCAAGCTCCCGATATTCACTTGCGGAACCTAAATGCAATAATTTCAATCTTTTCCTCGGATGATTAATACAAACTTCTCACAAATATTGGTTATGTCACCATTTAGATTATATTTTTGGTTCTTGGATCTTTTTCTACTATTCCACCCACAATTCCTTGTAAATCGATCTTTTTCTCAAAAAAAAAAAAAAAAAAAAAGAAAAGAGAAAGAAAGAAAGAGAAAGAAAAGAAAAGAAAACTTGGGTATAATTAAGATAAGTTAGTGTGACAATAATTGATGAATAATGGACTCAAATGTATTCTAACTAGACAGCTCATCCAGCAAATAAGTTGTACTTTTCATGACATCCTAGGTTTCCTATATGTTCAGTTTCATGTAAGGATCGCTTCTTTTTTTTTTTTAGTAAACAGGTACATGAAGGCACTCAAATGTCACGCGCACGGGAGGGCGCAAACTGACAACATGTGAGTGAGCAGAGCTCTTATGAACCCAAGGCCTGACGAAATGCCACGTGCCGGGGACTCATGCAAGGATCGCCGAGTGCCAATTATTTGCATTGGTCCAATTCCAGGCTCCGGCAATGCTCACATGGACCGGGTACTTAAAGATTGGCCCATAACTTAAAGCTGTCTTGGGCCTTTAGCTAATCAGCGGCCCATGTAGCCTGCAGTTACGGAAGAACTCTCCCCGGCCCAGCGAGAACTAGTCCCTTAACCACTCAAAAGAATACATCAGAAAATCTACATGAATGAACTTTTCAGATAAAAGTAACGTAAAATGTAAAAGGGCCCCCCCAAAAAAAAGAAAGAATGAAAGAAAAAGGTCTCGACTTAACTCGACTTGCCTTGCATTGAACTCCAGCTCCAAACCACGAAGTAGAAAGTTGAGATCTCTACCTATTAATTTAAGTTTTTGGGTCTGTTATGCCGGTAGTGTTTCTCAATGGAGGCCCGTGTAACTCCCAATACGATGAAGATGATGTTATTTTCTCTAAAGAAAATAACTAAATAAATAAAAGGAAAACAAAAAGGAAAATAAGATGATGATTTCCTAATTACATCCAGAGCAAACACATAAAATGCAACATTAGAAATTTCCAAAAACATCCATCCGGAAACAAAAATGCAATATGGAATTATAATTTCATGAGATTTGGAAGAAATTCTTAAAATTTCAGTTGGGATGAATTCTAAAATTGTGAGTGAAAAAGGAAAGGAAAAGGAAAACAAACAGCTCAATATTACATGTAATATTGGATGTTATACATTTGTTGTTTTTGGTTAGAGGGTATTAATTATACTTCACCAAGAAGCTAATTATCATGTGATTCTCACATCTTTTAGTTCATATTTCTGTACACTTGTCCCCCAAAAAAACTTAAACTAAGTAGGTCTACAAAATTTTCTTGTAACGTTTAACTAGCTAGCTAGCTAAACATCACTGAATTTGACTTGCACTAGCTATGCAATTGATCAACCTTTAGAATTGTAGGGCCATGTTCTAATACAATCAATGAGAGCATTTTTAAACCAAAGCCTAGCTACTTAGGGTTCAACCAGTTTGCAACACGAAACCGATATAACGGCGATTATAATACTATAACAGCCGTTGTTCAAGGCCAAAGATATTGAAAAACAATTCCATGGTCCTTGTCCTAGATAGCAAGTGGGGCATGGGATGAGACTGAGAGGGGTTGGAGTCATTTCTTTTTCAAAAAGCCAATATGGTAGCTCAATTGTCCCCATCAAGCTTTTCACAAACAACACCATCTTGTGGATTAA
>JAVJIF010002817.1:27500-80649 GCA_038442645.1 Agave tequilana
ATTTCTAACGTTAGTTAATATTGTCACAATTATCTTTTATAACTGTGACCAACTGAATATAAATCATGTCTCTTCAAGTGCAACTTCATCAAATCACGAAACAAATTTGAATGCTTCTTTATTAAATCTTTTTTTTGCTAGGTTTTATATATTTTAGGAATGCGCCTAAGCTCATAGTGGTCAATAAAATAATTTCTCAATAGTTTCAAAAAAAATTTACGCAGATATTATATATTTTAGGAATGCGCCTAAGCTTGTAGTGGTCAATAAAATAATTTCTCAGTAGTTTTAAAAGCACCATTTATCGCAGTCTACAATTATAAATTATTATTATTTTTTTACATATTGCATGCAAATAAGGACTGCGATTATGATCACAGTGCTTAACGACAGCATGTCGTGGATGATTATTTTGCTAGGTCAAATGTAATAACGGTGACTAAGAACTAATACTATAGTCGCAGCTTACTTATTATTTTATATATTTGTTCTTTACTGTGACTGTTGTCTCAGCCGCCTATAAACTATTATTTTTTTTTACATATTGCATGCGATCAAGGACTGCGACTATGGTCGCAGTGCTTATGACAGCATTTTGTGGATAATTTTTTTTGCTAGGTTAAATGTAATAACGGTGATTAAGGACTGATACTATAGTCGTAGTTTACGTATGATTTTATATATTTATTTTTCACTGTGACTGTTGTCTCAGCCGCCTATAAATTATGAAATTTTTTTTACATATTGGATGCGAACAAGGACTGCGATTATGATCGCAGTGCTGAAGGACAGCAGTCGCAGTTTTATAATTTGTGATATACAGTGAAATATACTGATTTGAGAGGATTGCGATTATGTTCGCAGTCTGTTATATAGTTTAATTATGGACTCCAACCATGGTCGCTGTTATTAACTTTATTGAATGCAAAGCGATTAAACTATTTATGACTAGACAGCAACCGTGGTCGAAGTTTCATATGTAATTATTATCTAAGTACTACAACCATTATCGCAGATAAGATGCAGAAATAATAACTATACAGCATACTTTATATGTATTTTAAAAAGATGAAAGATTATTTTACAGATAGAAGTAAATTTTATTTATAACATAATATGGTCAGAAAGAGACCTTACAAAAAAAAGTGCATTAAAAGCTCTTAAAAGAAGACAAAATAATGTTGAATATGAGAAGATCAGGAAACCCTAATCCTCGACGTCATCACCATCATAAGCAGATTCGTCATCTTCATTCTCCTCGTCTTCCTGTTCATCACTTATTTCCTTATCTTCTCCCTCGTCGTTCGGCTCGCAGTACTCCTCAGTTTCTTCCTCTTTTTGAGGGTGATTTGGTTCATCGATAAACTTTCAGAATGGATCGTCTCTATCAAGCTCTTCTTTCGATCCGTGTCGAGAAGAATCTGTAAAAAATATGCTCAAAGAAAGCAAGCCTTCAGCATCAGAGGACATGCTTTCATCAAGTATATCTCTGTAAAGTGGCAGAGGAATAAGTTCCTCCTCACTAAGCCCCATGAAAACTTCATCATCCTCATGAAGAGGAGGATTAGATAAAATATTATTTGATGTAGTGAGATAGTTAAAAGGAGTGAAGTCCAGACTGCTATCAGATTCACTAGAATACCCTGAAGAAAAAGATTAGTGGGAGAATGATTGAAGTTGAAATCTGAGTGTTCAGAGGAAGAAGATGGGGAAGACATTGTTTTTTGAAAGTTTTGAAATCAAATTGAAAACGAAGAGCACAAATATCGTTTTTAGATATGAGATAATATATTAGTTACAAGCGCTATAAAAAGGTCAATAATGTGAAACAACATAAATAGTAATAATAATTGTTATAGGAGATGATTGAGTATTCGAAGAAGTGGTAGAAGGAAATTAAATATTTAATTGAAGCAGTTATGGCTGGAGATCTGAAGAGTTCCTTTTTTCCAGAGGTTTATTATGTGAACTACAAATTAACTTTTTATAAAATATTTTTCCTATATATTTAGATTACGTATGGTGCACACCTTTCCTTTATCGAGATTAATATTAGTGCATCTCTTTTTTCGAGATTGTTGCTGTATCACGGTAGATAGAATATTAATTACTTCAATTAATTCAGAGTAATTAATATAGTATTGTATAAGATGTGATATACGCGGACTGATCTCACGGTCGCAGGGCTAATTTACTTTGTAAAACGATCAAAATTCTGTTACATAAGACATGTGAAAAAAGACAGCGACTGTGATCGCAGTGCTAAATGATAGCATGTTTAGTCTGTTATTTCTATGCGAATAAGGAATGCGACTAGGCTCGCAGTCGTGATATAAAATTGAAAGTTATATATATTAAGTCTGCGACCATGAGCGCAGTGATAAAAATTTTTGTACTATGACTGCGACTATGATCGCAGACTTTGAAAGCGATCAAAATCTGTTACATAAGGCATGTGAAACAAGACAGCGACTGTGGTCGCATTGCCGAACAATAGCATGTTTCGTCTGTTATTTCTATGCGATAAGGAATGCGACTAGGGTCGCAGTCGTGATATAAAATTAAAGTTATATATATTTTTTGATTATAGTTTTGAATGTATGTGTCATGCGACTTGAATCCAATTTATAATATACATTAAGAATAAAACAACTTTTTAGTACCTTGACCGACCATAGTCGCAGTTCATTTAAAATTGGATGGAATATTATCCAACCAATCTGCAAATATTGTGGCAGTTACGGGAATATCTATTTATAAAGTTTCTGCAAAATAATTAACCATTATATTTTATTATTTTTTTACACTGTACATTTGTAATAGAAAAAATAATATACGGCTGCCCCCACATTAAATTTCATTTTTTCTATTCATTTCAGTTTCTTTTATTAAACCTATATGAATTGAAAATAATATGAAATAAAATAATAAAAAAATTATATGAAAAAGTAACAGTTTTTTTATGTTTCATCCATGTTTTTTTACTTTTCCTTGCTGCTGTTTATTTCTCATTATCTTGATCCATTTTTTCCATTATAATTTTGATGTAGTAGAATTAGGAATTTTATAACTGTAGATATATTCAACAGAAAATTCTCTGTAAAGTATAAATATTTTAGGAAAAATTTTATTATGAATGAGTTTTTGCTAGTTTAGAAGTAAAAAGGGGTATTTTGGTCAATTTGATTGACGATTCTTTAGGCGGGATTTTTTTGATTTTTTTGGCACCTACACTCTGCGACCGATATGTGGCATATATTCGGCCACGTCACCGCCGGCTGAGAAACTCTCTCAACTGTCAGCTGAGGTACAGTAACCCCATATATATATATATATATATATATATATATATATATATATATATATATATATATATATATATATATATATGGGCTTACTGTACCTCAGCCCGCGGGCTGAGAGAGTTTTCTCAGCCTGCGGGTGTGGCAACATCACCGCCCCACATCTGTAATAATTTTGGCGGGCAAAATCCTGTAAAATCCCGCCCAATTTAATGCCAATCACCTCAACATTGTAATTTCCAAAAATACCCTCCCTCACAACTTTTTACCGACCTTGGTAGCAGTCTTCAGAAAAAGACTGCGACCTTGGTAGCAGACCTTGGTAGCAGTCCTCAGAAAAAGACTGCGACCTTGGTAGCAGTCCTCAGAAAAAGACTGCGACCATGGTAGCAGTCCTTAGAAAAGACTGTGGTAGCAGACCTTGGTAGCAGTCCTCAGAAAAAGACTGTGACCTTGGTAGCAGTCCTCAGAAAAAGACTGCGACCATGGTAGCAGTCCTTAGAAAAGACTGCGACCGTGGTAGCAGTTCTCATAAAAATACTGCGACCATGATAGCAGTCCTCAGAAAAAGACTGCGACCTTGGTAGCAGTCCTCAGAAAAAGACTGCGACCTTGGTAGCAGTCCTTAGAAAAGACTGCGACCGTGGTAGCAGTTCTCATAAAAACACTGCGACCTTGGTAGCAGTCCTCAGAAAAAGACTGCGACCTTGGTAGCAGTCCTTAGAAAAGACTGCGACCGTGGTAGCAGTTCTCATAAGTACTGCGACTATATTAAAAATCATTAAATATCAAATCAGATAAAAAAAATTAAAGAAGCAGCATTCACTGTCTTTTACTGAAAAAGTAGCTTTTCATAAGGGGTATTTGGTAATTTAACTTCTTTCGATAAGCGGGCCGCAAGTTAGTGGGGTGCAAAATTGAGCCACGTCAGCGCAGGCTGATATACATTTTTCTCTCTCTCTCTCTCTCTCTCTCTATATATATATATATATATATATATATATATATATATATATATATATATATATAGAGAGAGAGAGAGAGAGAGAGAGATAGAGAGAGACAAAGACAGAGACAGACTTGTGTCATTCTGGAAGGATTCGAGGCTGAATCCTTCCCACTCAAATATAATCCTATGACATCCAAATTCAAGATCCATTCCATTGAAGTTGATCTACATTATTTTATGTAACTAAAAACAAAAAATTATGTATTTTGAACACTCTTTGCCCATCCTCAAGTAGGCGCAAATTTCTATTCAAAATGCATGAATAGAAAAGGGTCCGAAAAAGGAAAAAGAAATAAAATCAAAAGAAAGAACATTTTATCATATACATCACTTGCACCTATCAAGCTATCATACAGATATAACTATGGGGCAAAATCTTATTGGTAAAATTTTTTAACTCATTGGAGAAAATCGCACAGAGTTTGAAGGTCAACGGCGCGCCAAAGACTTGGATGAAGACCAGAGCAGAGCTAAAGACAAAGGCCTGGTCGACTAGCCGTGCACAGACGTGCACAAGAGAAGAAAGGCATTATAACACTCGACCGCCCTGAGAAAGTAACAGCAGCAGAAGATAGCCGGTCGACCACCCAGTTGACCGATCAGGGAGTTGTTTTGCACTCTGCACAACTAGCGGTCGACCATCCAGAGTACAGTTCTGAGACTCCATAGCTAGCGGTCGACCGTCCGGTCAACACATATCTTTTCTAGGTTGTTTTCAATTTGGATTTTGAATTTGTTTCTCAACCAAATTCGAATATGTTGTTTTTTTTTTCTTCGTGGGCTCTCTGGTTATATAAAGAGGGGTATTGTCTCCAACTATTGTAACCTATATTGATTGATTAATAAGATCTCTCTCCTCTTCTACCCGAGGATGTAAGCAATTGCCGATTCATAAAATGGACCGACGACTATTCCCCAAAAATCAAATAAAAATATTAAAGATATCGGTTCATAAAAATGAACCAATGTCTATTCCCAAAAATTCAAAAAAAGCATCCACCGCCTCTCTCCCCCTCTCAAACCCATCAAATCCCATCTTTTTCGCTCGCAGATGGAACGGTGCCGAGTAGGAGAGGCGGCGTCGAGGCGAGTAGGAGAGACTGAGAGTTGCCGAATCGAATGACCAAGTCAGTTCCTTTCTTTGTTGCTTATTTCTTTTATTTGTTTTCCATAATTGTAGTGTATTCTACAGTACATATAACATCCCGCTCCCGAAATACGTACTTAGTTGCGTATTCGTATTTTTTGATCGTATTTTTTGATTTACTTCCTGTGTTTGTTTTGTATTATGAATTATTTATATTATTATTTTGCCTTGGATCTGTATTGCTCGATTTGGTCTTCTGCTATTCTAATTCGACCGATTTCAGTTGTAAGCATCATTTTCTAATATTTTAGATTTTCTATAATTTTCTAAAATTTTCCTGAATTAAATTGAAAAATCTTCAAAACCGGGGTCGATCAATACCGCTGCTCGATTCTCAGATTTTTAATTCACAAACGGAGTTGAAATTCAAAAAACGGCTTTCTTATAACTTCTTAAAATCACATTTTCTATCTAAATACTTTTTCTAAGAATTTTCTAAATTTATCAAAATTCCCCTGGATTTGGTGTCGGCCAGTATCACTGGTTGATTCCAGGAATTTTAGTTTACAATTAGAATCAAATTTCTAAATTTCACTTTCATATTTCTTCTTAGAATTATATTTTCTCCTTTCTGGCATTTTCTGAAATTTTTCAGATTTTATCAAAATCCGGCCGACCCGGTATAGACTGGTATTGACGGTTGACTTCAATAATTTTATTTTGAAAATGGGATTGAATTTTTGAAAACCGATTTTACCAAAAATCTTTAAATAATATTTATTATTTTTGAGAATTTTTGAAAAGCTTTCCAAGCTACTTTATTTTTGGACTTTTCTAGAGTTTTCGGTGTTTTCCCAGTTACTGGAATTTTATCCAGATATTTTACTTCTCTCTCTAGCTCTCTCTTTCTCTCTCCTCTCTCTCATTCTCTTTCTCTCTCTTGATTTCCTCCTCTCTCTATCACTTTCTCTCTGATGCGTTGACGGTTGATTTTCTGGATTCCGAAGATCGGGGATTTCATTGTGTTTTCTAAAGACTTAGGCGAGTGTTTTCGCTTTTCTCTTGACTTTCCCGATTCGTTGAAATGACTTGATTGTCTTATGTATTTGTATCTGGAACTAACACCTTCTCTGCAGGTACCCTAACCTCTGGGTACAACCTTTGAGGTTTAAAGTCCTCTGGACTTTCTCTATGCTACGCCTGGTAGGCAGACCTAGCGTCAACACTTTACCGCATACTCCGTTCGAGTATAGTTACCCCGTGAGTATGGCTTTCCCGTGAGCGGTAGTATGGCGTTCCTACGCTTACTGCAACACGTGTGTCTAGCTACGTTGCGAGCGGTAACCTCACCGAGCGTGATAGCATTTAGCGTTGTACATTAGTTTTGCTCCAGCTCCGCATGGTTGTTTGCTTGCCTACTGAATTACATGTCTACCCGTTTATTAATTCTTCTATTTATGGTTGTGAAGAGTTTGAAATCTTGCTTATACTTTTTTTTTCTGAAACTGCATGGTTTTTCCGTATCTGTACCAGTCTTGTATGTCGTACTATTTTCTCGTAACGCTTGGCATGCTTTCACTTGATGTGCTAACATATACTATGATGTCCCTTGTCACCTGCCTGATATCACCTTTAAGTCATATACCACCTGACACCCGACATGCTTCTACTTGGAACTTGCTCCTTATTATAACATGACCTATCACCTGCCTCCTAACATATTAATACTTGACTTGTGATTATCACATTTACGGGAATACTATACTTGTTATCCTGTATTACATACAGTGACTTGAATTTTGTACTTGTTATCCTGTATTATATATATACAGTGACCTGAATCTACAGTTCTCATGTACCCCTGAATTCCTGATAATGCCTTGCACCTGCTATTCTCGTAAATTGATAACTGCATAATAAATCATAAAAGGAACAACTTGCATCGGGTCGGGGGAAACTTGCGGCTATCAATATGTGTTCGTGTTTACAGTGGTCCTAGGTATGTTGTGCAACTAAAACTTTCGGTCTGACCTGTGGGCCTCCAGGCGACTGAGGGGAGTGCTGGCTCCCTCCTTCTTGGTACCATCTTGATAAGGGCATTCTATAAGACCCTCCTGTAGGCCTTGCGGCCGGTTCCATACACCAGCAATGGAACGTCCTGGACCGTGGTCCCGGGCATGTACGGGACCCACTGTAAACATTGTTCGTTGATACCCCCGTTGGTTTCTAATAACAACCTTGCTTACTCAGATGTGGATATATGTGCGCTGGGACGCTAGTTCACATATTTAGACATCGGGGTAAGATGAGTAATAATAATAATAAAAGATGCCAGCTATGAATTTGCAATATGCCTTGCCATGTTTATGTATATCGGATTTTACTTCGGATTTTTGATTTTATGATTATTATACTATACCTGTTCATATCCTGCCTTCTACTTGTATTCTATCCCGTCTGTCTCCTCCTCTAATCTGATCATACTATGAGTCTTACCTGCTTGATATCATATGCTGTATATCTACTTGCCCCTGCATGTTTGTGCCCACGACACGATTTTCAATGCATATTTATGATTCAGATTTATTGATACACGTGTGCTTACCTATGCTCGCCATCTGGCTTTCGCATCACCACTCGCCGGGGAGTTCTGACTCTTCTGGATTCTCATGTCCAGGTTTTGGAGCTTGGGGCGTGTGGATCTCTCAGTTGCTGATCAGAGTGGCGCAGCGGTAGCGTGGATCTCCAGCGGACCCGTCCAGAGCCTCATCCTTCCAGGCCCCCTGCTCGGCTCTAGAGTTTTCATGTTATGACTCTGAGTCTCCTTTTGTACTGTTCATACTTGTACATCTCCTTGTATTCTCGCAATTGCGCCATATTGGTGATGTAATATTCTTATAATATTTGTCACATCTGGTGATAACTTTGTAATTGTACTCATATGTTGGAATGTATAATGCACCACGTGCTTCTGTACTCTGATTCTTGCATGTACTGATGCTTAGCGTATATACGTGAGGGTATTTCTGACCTGCGTATATGCGTCGCAGTGACGTCTCCGTACCCGCGGGATCGGGGCGTTACAGTACAGTTGTCCACTCTTGTGTTGATCAATTCAGCGATCGAGCTTGGAGGCGAGAGGATCGGCAAGCATTCCAAGTTGGTTAATCATCGCGGACGATTCATCATTTGATTCACTATGTGACGCACTCGATCCCGCTAGCTTTGTCCATGATCTTGAATTGAATTGAATGAATTCAATTGAATAAATCTTTTTTTTTCATTCTGTATGCAGGTCTCTGAGGCTGCAACTAGAAGCATTCTTCATGTACGTTTTGCTCAAGATTACAAAACGAATCAGGTACTTTGGGAGTGACGGTGGTGAAGGTGGAGCTCGTGGTGCTCAGTGAATCATGGTGCCTAGTAGTGGCGGTGGGGCTCGTGGTGATAAAGTGGCAGTAGAGCTCATGGGAGCGACGAAGCTCATGGTTGGAATTTGGGGGCGGCATTGATCATTTTTTTAAAAAATAAATTTGTTTTAACATCGGTTCTATAGATAATCGACGTTAAAAAGTGTTGTCTGGCGTCGGTTAAAAACCGACATGAAAAGGCTTCAACTTTTTACATCGCATGTGTAGACGTCGGTTGTTTTTCTTTTTAACATCGATCTTAAACTGACATTAATGACGATTTTTCTTGTAGTGAATGTGCCTTCTACAAAAAGTTAGGGTACTAGAAAATTGATTGTCCAAAAATTAAGGATAAGAAGATGGAGTCGAGGCCCGCGACAAGTCTCACAAAGGTGATTAATACACAAGCTGGTACTTCACAGGCAGGTGGATTGGACTCAAACTCATCGATATTTTCATTCTCTATCAGTACTCCTACTATTAGATACACAGGTGATTCTGATTGGATACTAGATACGATTGCTACCTATTATATGTGTCCTAATAGAGATTGGTTTTGAAAATACACCTAGAGGGGGGTGAATAGGTGTATTAGTTAATCTAATGACAAATAATGCAGAATTAAAGACTAATTGTAATACACTATGTGTAACCAAAGAGTGTAGCTGAATTTCCGGTGACGGTCTCTGTACTATCTCCTCTAAATTCCTCTAAATAAGAGTTGAGGCGTTATATGAAGCTCTCTTGGTTCAACACAAGTATGGGCATACAAACAATACCAAACATATATGTAATATCTCCTAACTAACTGCATTCCTATTTTTAAGTATTTATTTTTACTGTATTTAATTTTATTATTATCAGTAGTGTTATTGTTATTATATATATATATATATTGTTATTATTATTATTGTTCCTCTTTCATTGATTCCTAATTCTACCCGTTAGCCCAATACCCTTTATCCTACACCCATTACCATTACCCGTATCCAAACCCGTTTTCATTACCCAATGCTCTTAAACCCAAACCCAATTATCTATCTCTCCATATAATCCTAACAACCTATCATAATCCTAACAACCCAACCTAATCCTAATTAACCAAATCCAAATCCTATTTCAAAAAAATCATAATCCTAGCTAACGTAATCCCCATCTAATCCTAATCCCAACAAAATCTCCTTCTCCATGCCTCAGCAGCAAGTCCAGCAACCCAAATCTTGGTCGTGAGCCTCCCCTCCGCGACCCCGTCAAGCTCCGTCGTGCCTCCGCCGAAGCCCTGCAACGCATCCAGCGCATCTCCTATCTCTCCTTGTCCATAGCCGTGACCTCCTATCCGCCTTCTCCGCATCATCTCCTGACGAGCCCTCCCAATCAACCACCGGTCGAGAATCAACCCACAGCAGCCCACTGCAGATCCACAGTAACATCCAACAACCGAGGCCTTCTCCTCCATCCTCTCAAACCCAGGACTCGGCTTCTGTAAATCACCTCACCTCCTCCAACTCCTCCCCAAGTCGTGGACTCTGTCGTCTTCAACTCTCTGTCGGACTCCATTTCTTTCGGCCTTTTCCTCTAGTGCGCCCGCCAGCCCGAGTTCTTCCACGTCCCCCACTCGACCAAAGGATCCCCTCGTCTGTCGCCTAACGTTTCACTTCAAGTCAAACTCTGAATTGTGAAGAAGTTCGAATCCATTGGCTGCCCCGCAAAGGCTCAGACTTTCTTGATTTTGTTGAGAATTTATTCACGTGGTGGCATGTTCGTCTTTGCCCGGGAGGTGATCGATGAAATGCTTAAGTGGGTTTTTGTTCCGAATACGTTTGTCCGCAATGTGGTTCTTAATGTTCTGTTCAAGGAAGGTCAGTTTGTTTTGGCGGTGAGGTTTTTTGAGAGATGGAGACCGATGGCATTGAACAAGACAACTTTTCATTCAAGACATTGATTAGTTCTTGATTAGATTGTGTGGTCCTAGCCCAGTTGATCTACCTTCACAATTGACACATCATTCATAGATACTAGTTCCATAGATAGTTCTGGCTCTGATTTGGTCGAGCTTCTTGTATGTTCTGGAAGTTAGGCATCTTTCTCTACATTTCCGTGCAATGCCTAAGAAATGCACTGGTGTTCCATGAAAACACTCAATATATGAACATTTGAGGGATCTGTTAAATGAGTTTTCCAGTGCACTTGTGGGTGAAGAGGCATCTGTGGATGGTATTCTGAGGAAGTTTTTGTCTCTCCAACAAGAGTGCTCAAATATTCTTGAGGTACTTTACACATTTGGTGATAGCAAGTGTCGAAGGATCTATCATCTGTGGAATTCAACTGGCATTCTGAAAGTGGTTTTTAAGCAATAGTAAAAGATCAGAACAACTAAATAACTTGGTTGTAACTGTTGGAATTTGGAGGTATTATGGTCCTTGCACTGGGGATTTACTCAACCAGCGATGCAGACATGTTCGTGCGCTCTAAACCCGGTAACAGGAGATCCGGACCCGATCAGTATTCGTGCTCGTTGTGGAGACCAGACGGCGATTCGGTTCTAAAACTGCGTCATTTCATGTGAGTATTCGCCCTTGTGTTTTCTTTATTTATTGATGCCTGTTTTGTTTACATGTTAACTATATCGTTTTTATTTGACCGTCTAACATATTGGACTAGTATGATATCATGTACCGTTTCATATGACGTCAGTGACTGTACGCTTTGCCTATTTAGTTGATAGAAACATTTATGGGCATCGATTCATGTGTTGGTACCGTTACTAGCCTAGGTCTAGTATTGACATATCGTAGACGAGACTTGACCTTGTTACTGATATGGTTGTGATAATCCTAGGTTATATGTATATATTGATTTTGAGGTGGATGGAATTTTGACTGAGGTTAGAAATTTTTATAACTATGTGAAGTGATTTTTAGTCATAGTGTTTGGTGACACGTTTTAATGATAACCATTATGATAATACCATTTTTGGGTATTTTTAAGAATTTGTTATAAAGCCTTAATCATACACCCAGGCAGGTTTATTAGTCGACTTGCCCTTCTTTTAGTCGATTAATCCTCCTATTAGTCGACTTACCATACTCCTTTAGTCGACTAAGTTTCTGTTCAGAAAGTTAGCAACTCTCTGTTTGTTGACTGTAAGTCCTGTTAGTCGACTTACCCATTCTATTAGTCGACTTACACTTGTTATAGTCGACTTATCCCTTTTTGATAGTCGACTAACCCAGTCCAAAACTCCTATACTAGTCGACTTGTTTGCTACCCTTAGTCGACTATCTTTAGTTACGACTGTTGTTCTTAGACTTCTTAGGGATTGAGGACTTTACCCTTTAGTTATGGTCTTGGCTACAGTTGGATGAATATGGTTTTGAGGAATAGATATTGATTGAATTGACCTGACCTGATAGATCTTAGATATATATCTGATATGTTACCGACTTTTGGGATCCTGTGATTGACCGTGAATAGAGTGAGAGTGTGGGATAATCTTGATCGAATTGGAATATGAGGATTTGATTATATGTATCAAAACTTGTATTATTTCAGTTATTGAGATTTGAATATATCGATGACTTGAGGATTAGAGTTTGAGAGCAGTTACATTTTGATCTCCGTTATTGGTAGGATCAGAGTTGATCGTTAGGATGAGAGAATTAGTTATTGATTTATTAGACTTGTGATTACTGTACCAGATTACCTTAATAAGGTTTGATGTTTGAGGTTCATGAGGATAGCTTTTGAGATTATGAGTTGACAGATTAGTTATAGATATTATATCAGTGGATGTGATCTTGATCAGTTTAATATGAGATTGTATAACGATTAGAGGTGCATGACTGTTACTGTATAAATTCATGTTACTGAAAGTTACTGGGACAAGATTGTTTGACCATAATACCCTGTACAGTCCTATTGTTCATCGTATACACGGTTACTGTTACTATTCACTGTTACTGATATTGTTCACTGTGGATACGATTACTGATTGACTGTTACTGTACTGTTATCGTTACTGTCACCACATCGTCCTAGCGTTATAAGTAACATGAGTATTGATTGTTTTTAATATTTTTAATAATAAATTAATTGAACAATTTACACCGGGATTGGGGAAATTGATGGAGGAGACAGCGTCTGTATTTTGGGTGGACCTAGGATACAGGTTGCGCAGCTGACTGAGGGTTCCACTGCAGGGTTCCTGGGGGATGACTGACATCCCATCTGTACTGTTATTGTTCCACTGTTCATACAGTGAGATTACTGTTACTGTTACTGAGTACCTAGCGGTACGGCCTGGTTCAGCGCCAGGAAACTGAGGCCGTGGTCCCGGGTATGTACGGGACCCACCTAAATCATGGACAATGTCTCTTCTATTAATTTCAATAACTGAGGACCTCGATTGGCATGTGTGGTAGGCGTAGTATGGGATGCGTCTATTACATGTGACAATTGGTGTTCGCTGACATAATTAATAATAATAATAAACTATTAATGCATTGTGACTGACCGTAATCACCTGATTGTATATATATATCACTATGATAGGCATATGATTGTACACATGACCAGATTTGTATACCAGACTAGTGACATGCTAGGTTACTCATCCAGACTTTAGTTGTTCCCCGTTATCATGACATCAGTTGTTTGTTTATAGTTATTTTACTTGTCTTTCATCTGCACGCTTATTCTTGTTATTGTTATCATGTTATTTAATGTTTGCAGTTATCTGTTATTATTTTGTGCACACTGTTTACATGCACGAGCAGTTCTCTTTACACACACACTCACCAGGTCGCTTTCTGACGACCCTAGATTTGCACGTCCAGATATTGGACACTTTGTTTCTGTTGTGTAGGTGTTCGATGAGACCGTATATATTTCGAGGAGCTTGAGTCCCTCTCTGATTCTGGTATTCTCATCTCTCTTATCTTCCTGTTATTTCTTGATTCTACCTTTATCGCATTTAATTGCCATTTTCTTTCTGTTATTCATCTGCTATCATTGTGTCAGACTTTATATGTATTATTGCAGTGATTTTGATTTATGGTAGAGATTTATAACTTGTTCAGGTTACTTTAGGCTTAGCGTGTATACGTGGGGTATTTTCCTTGCGTATATACGTCGCCGACTCTCGTCGCGACTCCGTTTCCACGTATTTTGGAAAGCGGGGCGTGACAGGGTTTTCTTGGTATCAGAGCCAGGTTTCGATATAAAACGGACTTGATTCTTACCGATAACTTGAACGAGCAATAATTACTCTGCAATATACATATAAGATACACAAAATAATATTGAGTCCACTTGAAATTGACTGTTCTCCCTTCGAAAATCTATCTCTTTGATCTTTCAATCTCTCTGATCGCATCTTTTTTTTTTAAGAATAATCTTGATTCCATCTTGATTCCTATTCTCCTTGTCTATTCTATTTTTTTTTTTTGGAACCTTTCTCTTGGAATTGGTCACCCCATTCTAAATCTGGTAGCAGAGATCAGAGCGCGCAACGGAATCGTGGTGTCCCAGCGAGGCGACGTGGAAGCTTGTTTGTTCTCTCCCCGAATTTTGCTTCATTTGTTATTCCCTGCTTTATTTGAAATTTCGAGGACGAAATTTTTATAAGGTGGGTAGAATGTAATATCTCCTAACTAATAATACTGCATTCCTATTTTTAAGTATTTATTTTTACTGTATTTAATTTTTATTATTATCAGTAGTGTTATTGTTATTATATATATATGTATATATATTGTTATTATTATTATTGTTCCTCTTTCATTGATTCCTAATCCTACCCGTTAGCCCAATACCCTTTATCCTATACCCATTACTATTACCCGTATCCAAACCCGTTTTCATTACCCAATGCTCTTAAACCCAAACCCAATTATCTATCTCTCCATATAATCCTAACAACCTATCATAATCCTAACAACCCAACCTAATCCTAATTAACCAAATCCAAATCCTATTTCAAAAAAATCATAATCCAAACTAACGTAATCCCCATCTAATCCTAATCCCAACAAAATCTCCTTCTCCATGCCTCAGCAGCAAGTCCAGCAACCCAAATCTTGGTCATGAGCCTCCCCTCCGCGACCCCGTCAAGCTCCGTCGTGCCTCCGCTGAAGCCCTGCAACGCATCCAGCGCATCTCCTATCTCTCCTTGTCCATAGCCGTGACCTCCTATCCGCCTTCTCCGTATTCATCTCCTGACGAGCCCTCCCAATCAACCACCGGTCGAGAATCAACCCACAGCAGCCCACTGCAGATCCACAGCAACATCCAGCAACCGACGCCTTCTCCTCCATCCTCTCAAACCCAGGACTCGGCTTCTGTAAATCACCTCACCTCCTCCAACTCCTCCCCAAGTCGTGGACTCTGTCGTCTTCAACTCTCTGTCAGACTCCATTTCTTTCGGCCTTTTCCTCTGGTGCGCCCGCCAGCCTGAGTTCTTCCACGTCCCCCACTCGACCAAAGGATCCCCTCGTTTGTCGCCTAACGTTTCACTTCAAGTCAAATTCTGAATTGTGAAGAAGTTCGAATCCATTGGCTGCCCCGCAAAGGCTCAGACTTTCTTGATTTTGTTGAGAATTTATTCACGTGGTGGCATGTTCGTCTTTGCCCAGGAGGTGATCGATGAAATGCTTAAGTGGGGTTTTGTTCCGAATACGTTTGTCCGCAATGTGGTTCTTAATGTTCTGTTCAAGGAAGGTCAGTTTGTTTTGGCGGTGAGGTTTTTTGAGAGATGGAGACCGATGGCATTGAACAAGACAACTTTTCATTCAAGACATTGAACAGTTCTTGATTAGATTGTGTGGTCCTAGCCCAGTTGATCTACCTTCACAATTGACACATCATTCATAGATACTAGTTCCATAGATAGTTCTGGCTCTGACTTGGTCGAGCTTCTTGTATGTTCTGGAAGTTAGGCATCTTTCTCTACATTTCCGTGCAATGCCTAAGAAATGCACTGGTGTTCCATGAAAACACTCAATATATGAACATTTGAGGGATCTGTTAAATGAGTTTTCCAGTGCACTTGTGGGTGAAGAGGCCTCTGTGGATGGTATTCTGAGGAAGTTTTTGTCTCTCCAACAAGAGTGCTCAAATATTCTTGAGGTACTTTACAGATTTGGTGATAGCAAGTGTCGAAGGATCTATCATCTGTGGAATTCAACTGGCATTCTGAAAGTGGTTTTTAAGCAATAGTAAAAGATCAGAACAACTAAATAACTTGGTTGTAACTGTTGAAATTTGGAGGTATTATGGTCCTTGCAGTGGGGATTTACTCAACCAGCGATGCAGACCTGTTCGTGCGCTCCAAACCCGGTAACAGGAGATCCGGACCCGATCCGTATTCGTGCTCGTTGTGGAGACCAGACGGCAATTCGGTTCTAAAACTGCGTCATTTCATGTGAGTATTCGCCCTTGTGTTTTCTTTATTTATTGATGCCTGTTTTGTTTACATGTTAACTATATCGTTTTTATTTGACCGTCTAACATATTGGACTAGTATGATATCATGTACCGTTTCATATGACGTCAGTGACTGTACGCTTTGCCTATTTAGTTGATAGAAACATTTATGGGCATAGATTCATGTGTTGGTACCGTTACTAGCGTAGGTCTAGTATTGACATACCGTAGACGAGACTTGACGTTGTTACTGATATGGTTGTGATAATCCTAGGTTATATGTATATATTAATTTTGAGGTGGATGGAATTTTGACTGAGGTTAGAAATTTTTATAACTATGTGAAGTGATTTTTAGTCATAGTGTTTGGTGACACGTTTTAATGATAACCATTATGATAATACCATTTTTGGGTATTTTTAGGAATTTGTTATAAAGCCTTAATCATACACCCAGGCAGGTTTATTAGTCGACTTGCCCTTCTTTTAGTCGACTAATCCTCCTATTAGTCGACTTACCATACTGCTTTAGTCGACTAAGTTTCTGTTCAAAAAGTTAGCAACTCTCTGTTTGTTGACTGTAAGTCCTGTTAGTCGACTTACCCATCCTATTAGTCGACTTACACTTATTATAGTCGACTTATCCCTTTTTGATAGTCGACTAACCCAGTCCAAAACTCCTATACTAGTCGACTTGTTTGCTACCCTTAGTCGACTATCTTTAGTTACGACTGTTGTTCTTAGACTTCTTAGGGATTGAGGACTTTACCCTTTAGTTATGGTCTTGGCTACAGTTGGATGAATATAATTTTGAGGAATAGATATTGAATGAATTGACCTGACATGATAGATCTTAGATATATATCTGATATGTTACCGACTTTTGGGATCCTGTGATTGACCGTGAATAGAGTGAGAGTGTGGGATAATCTTGATCGAATTGGAATATAAGGATTTGATTATATGCATCAAAACTTGTATTATTTCAGTTATTGAGATTTGAATATATCGATGACTTGAGGATCAGAGCTTGAGAGCAGTTACATTTTGATCTCCGTTATTGGTAGGATCAGAGTTGATCGTTAGGATGAGAGAATTAGTTATTGATTTATTGGACTTGTGATTACTGTACCAGATTACCTTAATAAGGTTTGATGTTTGAGGTTCATGAGGATAGCTTTTGAGATTATGAGTTGACAGATTAGTTATAGATATTATATCAGTGGATGTGATCTTGATCAGTTTAATATGAGATTGTATAACGATTAGAGGTGCATGACTATTACTGTATAAATTCATGTTACTGAAAGTTACTGGGACAAGATTGTTTGACCGTAATACCCTGTACAGTCCTATTGTTCATCGTATACACGGTTACTGTTACTATTCACTATTACTGATATTGTTCACCGTGGATACGATTACTGATTGACTGTTACTGTACTGTTATCGTTACTGTCACCACATCGTCCTAGCGTTATAAGTAACATGAGTATTGATTGTTTTTAATATTTTTAATAATAAAGTAATTGAACAATTTACACCGGGATTGGAAAAATTGATGGAGGAGACAGCGTCTGTATTTTGGGTGGACCTAGGATACAGGTTGCGCAGCCGACTGAGGGTTCCACTGCAGGGTTCCTGGGGGATGACTGACATCCCATCTGTACTGTTATTGTTCCACTGTTCATACAGTGAGATTACTGTTACTGTTACTGAGTACCTAATGGTACGGCCTGGTTCAGCGCCAGGAAACTGAGGCCGTGGTCCCAGGTATGTACGGGACCCACCTAAAGCATGGACAATGTCTCTTCTATTAATTTCAATAACTGAGGACCTCGATTGGCATGTGTGGTAGGCGTAGTATGGGATGCGTCTATTACATGTGACAATTGGTGTTCGCTGACATAATTATTAATAATAATAAACTGTTAATGCATTGTGACTGACCGTAATCACCTGATTGTATATATATATCACTATGATAGACATATGATTGTACACATGACCAGATTTGTATACCAGACTAGTGACATGCTAGGTTACTCATCCAGACTTTAGTTGTTCCCCGTTATCATGACATCAGTTGTTTGTTTATAGTTATTTTACTTGTCTTTCATCTGCACGCTTATTCTTGTTATTGTTATCATGTTATTTAATGTTTACAGTTATCTGTTATTATTTTGTGCACACTGTTTACATGCACGAGCAGTTCTCTTTACACACACACACTCACCAGGTCGCTTTCTGACGACCCTGGATTTGCACGTCCAGATATTGGACGCTTTGTTTCTATTGTGCTGGTGTTCGATGAGACCGTACATATTTCGAGGAGCTTGAGTCCCTCTCTAACTCTGGTATTCTCATCTCTCTTATCTTCTTATTATTTCCTGATTCTACCTTTATCGCATTTAGTTGCCATGTTCTTTCCGTTATTCATCTGCTATCATTGTGTCAGACTTTATATGTATTATTGCAGTGATTTTGATTTATGGTAGAGATTTATAACTTGTTCAGGTTACTTTAGGCTTAGCGTGTATACGTGGGGTATTTTCCTTGCGTATATACGTCGCCGACTCTCGTCGCGACTCCGTTTTCACGTATTTTGGAAAGCGGGGCGTGACAGGGTTTTCTTGGTATCAGAGCCAGGTTTCGATATAAAACGGACTTGATTCTTACCGATAACTTGAACGAGCAGTAATTACTCTGCAATATACATATAAGATACACAAAATGATATTGAGTCCACTTGAAATTGACTGTTCTCCCTTCGAAAATCTATCTCTTTGATCTTTCGATCTCTCTGATCGCATCTTTTTTTTTAGAATAATCTTGATTCCATATTGATTCCTATTCTCCTTGTCTATTCTATTTTTTTTTTTGAACCTTTCTCTTGGAATTGGTCACCCCATTCTGAATCTGGTAGCAGAGATCAGAGCGCGCAGCGGAATCGTGGTGTCCCAGCGAGGCGACGTGAAAGCTTGTTTGTTCTCTCCCCGGATTTTGCTTCTTTTGTTATTCCCTGCTTTATTTGAAATTTTGAGGACGAAATTTTTATAAGGTGGGTAGAATGTAATATCTCCTAACTAATAATACTGCATTCCTATTTTTAAGTATTTATTTTTACTGTATTTAATTTTTATTATTATCAGTAGTGTTATTGTTATTATATATATATATTGTTATTATTATTATTGTTCCTCTTTCATTGATTCCTAATCCTACCCGTTAGCCCAATACTCTTTATCCTATACCCATTACCATTACCCGTATCCAAACCCGTTTTCATTACCCAATGCTCTTAAACCCAAACCCAATTATCTATCTCTCCATATAATCCTAACAACCTATCATAATCCTAACAACCCAACCTAATCCTAATTAACCAAATCCAAATCCTATTTCAAAAAAATCATAATCCTAACTAACGTAATCCCCATCTAATCCTAATCCCAACAAAATCTCCTTCTCCATGCCTCAACAGCAAGTCCAGCAACCCAAATCTTGGTCGCGAGCCTCCCCTCCGCGACCCCGTCAAGCTCTGTCGTGAATCCGCCGAAGCCCTGCAACGCATCCAGCGCATCTCCTATCTCTCCTTGTCCATAGCCGTGACCTCCTATCCGCCTTCTCCGCATTCATCTCCTGACGAGCCCTCCCAATCAACCACCAGTCAAGAATTAACCCACAGCAGCCCACTGCAGATCCGCAGCAACATCCAGCAGCCGAGACCTTCTCCTCCATCCTCTCAAACCCAGGACTCGGCTTCTGTAAATCACCTCACCTCCTCCAACTCCTCCCCAAGTCGTGGACTCTATCGTCTTCAACTCTCTGTCGGACTCCATTTCTTTCGGCCTTTTCCTCTGGTGCGCCCGCCAGCCCGAGTTCTTCCACGTCCCCCACTCGACCAAAGGATCCCCTCGTCTGTCGCCTAACGTTTCACTTCAAGTCAAATTCTGAATTGTGAAGAAGTTCGAATCCATTGGCTGCCCCGCAAAGGCTCATAATTTCTTGATTTTGTTGAGAATTTATTCACGTGGTGGCATGTTCGTCTTTGCCTGGGAGGTGATCGATGAAATGCTTAAGTGGGTTTTTGTTTCGAATAGGTTTGTCCGCAATGTGGTTCTTAATGTTCTGTTCAAGGAAGGTTAGTTTGTTTTGGCGGTGAGGTTTTTTGAGAGATGGAGACCGATGGCATTGAACAAGAAAACTTTTCATTCAAGACATTGAACAGTTCTTGATTAGATTGTGTGGTCCTAGCCCAGTTGATCTACCTTCACAATTGACACATCATTCATAGATACTAGTTCCATAGATAGTTCTGGCTCTGATTTGGTCGAGCTTCTTGTATGTTCTGGAAGTTAGGCATCTTTCTCTACATTTCCGTGCAATGCCTAAGAAATGCACTGGTGTTCCATGAAAACACTCAATATATGAACATTTGAGGGATCTGTTAAATGAGTTTTCCAGTGCACTTGTGGGTGAAGAGGCCTCTGTGGATGGTATTCTGAGGAAGTTTTTGTCTCTCCAACAAGAGTGCTCAAATATTCTTGAGGTACATTACACATTTGGTGATAGCAAGTGTCCAAGGATCTATCATCTGTGGAATTCAACTGGCATTCTGAAAGTGGTTTTTAAGCAATAGTAAAAGATCAGAACAACTAAATAACTTGGTTGTAACTGTTGGAATTTGGAGGTATTATGGTCCTTGCAGTGGGGATTTACTCAACCAGCGATGCAGACCTGTTCGTGCGCTCCAAAACCCGGTAACAGGAGATCCGGACCCGATCCGTATTCGTGCTCGTTGTGGAGACCAGACGGCGATTCGGTTCTAAAACTGCGTCATTTCATGTGAGTATTCGCCCTTGTGTTTTCTTTATTTATTGATGCCTGTTTTGTTTACATGTTAACTATATCATTTTTATTTGACCGTCTAACATATTGGACTAGTATGATATCATGTACCGTTTCATATGACGTCAGTGACTGTACGCTTTGCCTATTTAGTTGATAGAAACATTTATGGGCATCGATTCATGTGTTGGTACCGTTACTAGCGTAGGTCTAGTATTGACATACAGTAGACGAGACTTGACCTTGTTACTGATATGGTTGTGATAATCCTAGGTTATATGTATATATTGATTTTGAGGTTGATGGAATTTTGACTGAGGTTAGAAATTTTTATAACTATGTGAAGTGATTTTTAGTCATAGTGTTTGGTGACACGTTTTAATGATAACCATTATGATTATACCATTTTTGGGTATTTTTAGGAATTTGTTATAAAGCCTTAATCATACACCCAGGCAGGTTTATTAGTCGACTTGCCCTTCTTTTAGTCGATTAATCCTCCTATTAGTCGACTTACCATACTCCTTTAGTCGACTAAGTTTTTGTTCAAAAAGTTAGCAACTCTCTGTTTGTTGACTGTAAGTCCTGTTAGTCGACTTTGAAAAACACCTAGAGGGGGGTGAATAGGTGTAAGTGCTAATCTAGGAACTTAATGCGCTAAATGCGGAAGCTAATGTAAATTTTGCAATCACACTTAGTACAACACACAAGTGTAGCCGAATTTCCCGTGAAGGGCTCTGGACTAACTCCTCTTGATTCTCCTTGAATGGATTGAGGTGCTATGTGAAGCTCTTGTGGTTAAGTACAAGTGAGGCACACACAAACAACCAAGCATATACAATATATAGCAATATGAATTATGCAAGGCACAACACAAGCAATGAATGATATGACAATATGTATAATGCTAAGAATGATGCTTTGCACAAATGAAAAATATACATACACAATAAACATATGAGTATACAAAAAGATCAAAATGATACCAATTGAAAGAGTTCAATGATACCAATTGACATAACAATAAGTACAAGTGTATACATCATATAACTACCTCCCATCTCATGCACAAGTTTAAAATGATTTTCAATATAAACATACAAGACATGGACTCCCATCCAACCTCCCGTAAAGGGTAGGGGTTTTCAAAAATAGATTTGAAAATAGAGTACGTTAGAAAAACTCTACCAAAATGAAGAATACCGTAACTAGTTAAATGGAAAATCTTTTAAACTAGTACGAAATCCTTCAAGCAAGGAATAAACTAAAAATAATTTTCATAAAACACATGTAAATCACGTAGCACTTAAAACACTCAATATTCAATAAAGTCCATACATGCTCATGAAAACATACTCATGAGAAATATTTTAAAAAATGGTGAGTGTACAAGTAATGTGTGACATGGCATTATGAAATTTTCAATTAAGCTCAAAATTCCTTGAAACAAGAAAACATGAAAATCATTAAAACTTATTTAATATTCAAGGTATATGTATGTCCTATACAAATTAGAGTATACATACATATCCAAACACAACGAGTCCACTAAGATATATGCATGAAGGCACATGGCTCAAAAGGATGTATATGTATAACAATAATTTGGGTAAAATAGACATATACATGAAGTTAAACATATACACAAAATCAAGCAAAACTAAATATTCATCAAAACAAATTTCATTTCAAGGTATATGTATGAATTGTCAACACAATAAGTATACATACATATCCCTAAACACAATTGAGTCCATATATATAGATTTGCATGAAAGGCAAATGACTCAAAGGGTATACATGTATATCTTAAAGTTTGGCAATACAAACATATACATGAGTGAAACACACAATCATAAAACAAATCCAAAAATAGGAATACAAGTTTAAAATGCATGAATCATCAAAACTAGACTATACTAGCACATCTAATGAGTTCAAATAAACAATCAAGCTCAAACATATATAGATTTATTTGTGGCCCCACTATATGCATAAGTATATATTTAGTCTTAATGAAAACTAACATTTAAACATATATTCAAAACATGAAGCATCAAAAATAAGATAAAAATCATCATGAAAAGCTAAACATGATTATTATGAATATCCACATGTTATTAGAACTATGATATACGCAATAGCAACCGAATAGAGAGAACACAAATGAATTTATCCATATTAAACATGGGTGTCTCAAACTAACTAAACATGTATATCACTAATCTAATAAGCATGGCATTTTCATAGTAATCAATAAACATCAAAACATGCTATGAGAGATAACCATGGAAAGCATGTGAATAATAAATAAGGAGTTAGAGATTCGATACCAAAACCAAAGAGGGCACCGCTCTAGTTCTCCAAAACAAGTGGTGGTCATCTCCACCAAACCTTCCCTTGAAAGTGATGCATCCAATTGATTTCCTTTAAGTACGGAACGCATCCACTCTAAGGTGTCATCACTCTCACGTCATGTGAGAGCCCACACCTACATCAAAAATCTTAGGGGTGGTCTTTGGTACCCATATCTTATTGGGTCCATGGGGGTTAGTCCCTTCTCTAACCCAAACAAACTTCTTTGCTAAATTTATATTATGTAATCTATCAAAGCAAAATTTAGCAAGGTGGCCCTTACGTCCACAATGTGTACAAGTGTACACATGAGCATACATGTGATGAGAGTGTCCGTGATGAGCATGTGTATGCCGTGGAGGGTGTGCATGCATAAAGGATGGAACTTGTTTCTTTCGAACCAAGGTTTCCAACCGTGAGTGGTTCATGGCACATTGGCTCATAGTGGAGCCCAAACAATCAACCTTCTTCTTAAGCAAACAAATATCATCATTAATCTTAGAAGAAGAAGTGTGGCATGCAATAGGTGAAGTGTGTGATACTACCCTAGCATGGCAAACATGTGCATCAATCTTATTTTGCAAAACATCATTTTTCTTTAAACAAACATTTAAATCATTTGAAATAGAAATAATTTTGTTTTTCAAAGCAACATTCTCTTTTAAAACAAAATCAATTTTTGAAGACAAAACATCATTATTTTTCATAAGAGTTTCACAATCATTTTTAGATTTTAAAACTTTATTTTCTTTTAGGGTAAGTTCTAATTGAGATCTCAATGAATCCCTTTCATTAGAAATCTCCATCTTCTCTTGCAAAACCATATTAAGTCTAGAAAACAAATCTTTATTATCATTGTTAAGGATTAGACTTTTCTTTTTCAAAACATTATATTTTTCAATCAATTTTTCACAAACAATTGATAGTTCTTCATTCAAAGCATGTGCATCAACATATTCATCACATGAAGAACTAGAATCAAAATTATCTAGTTGAGTTTCCGAGTGTACCTCAAGGGAGTCATTCCCTTGGACCGTATAGAATTGTTGCGGCTCGGATTCATCTCTACTAGATTCCTCTTCTTGTTGGATAGGCAATTGAAGCTTGGAGGAGGTGGTGGTTGTCAACAAATTCCACACTGCAAAGGCGGAATCAATGTTAGAAATATGCATAAGATATTCTTTTGAAAGCGTGCTTCTAATGGCCTCAAGGGCTTATGCATTAGCCCTTATATGCTTGCTATCACTAAGGAAGGATTCCTTGGTAATGGCAAGGTAAACTTTATGACCTAGGATTTGTAAATAAACAGTCATTCTAATCTTCCAAACAACAATGTTGGAAGGGTCAAGACTAGGTGGGGTCATGAAGTCCATGGTAAAACTATATGTGTGCAAACACGCAAATGCAAATAATAGATTAGCAAACAAATGGATCTCACTCCTAGGATGTTAAACCTAAGTATCAGGAGCACTAGCTCTGATACCAATTGAAAACACCTAGAGGGGGGGTGAATAGGTGTAAGTGCTAATCTAGGAACTAAATGCGCTAAATGCGGAAGCTAATGCAAATTTTGCAATCACACTTAGTACAACACACAAGTGTAGCCGAATTCCCCGTGAAGGGCTCTGGACTAACTCTTCTTGATTTCCCTTGAATGGGTTGAGGTGCTATGTGAAGCTCTTGTGGTTAAGTACAAGTGAGGCACACACAAACAACCAAGCATATACAAGATATAGCAATATGAATTATGCAAGGCACAACACAAGCAATGAATGATATGACAATATGTATAATGCTAAGAATGATGCTTTGCACAAATGTAAAGAGAGAGAGAGTTGAGAGACAAGTGGATCAAACGCAAACAACAAGATATGTTTCGAGGTTCGAGCCCCTAGCTCTACATCCCCGCCTACACCACCGTGTAGGATTTTCAATCTACTATAAGAGTACCGAACTCCTCTCTCAATGCCACCGAGGCAATACAACCACAATCCACCTCTACCGAAGAGGGATAAGGCCCGTAGCCAATACAAACACAATCACCTCTACCAAAGAGGGATCCAAACACCACTCCGATCAACCTCTATTAAAGAGGGATACACAAAATAAAGGAGGGTTTACAATCTTGGAGGCTTAACCTCAAACACTTCTCTTTTTCTCTCTTTTCCACAAAACAAAGATCCTAATAGATTAGGATAGAAGATAGCTCAAGTGTGGAAAACAAAGTGTTTTGAACAAAGAAATTCTCTTGGGAAAACACCAAAATAGATATGGAAATTTAGATCAAAAAACTATTTCCCAAAACCCTAATTTCTTTGAAAATAACAAAACACTTGAAAACAAAAGAATGAATCTTTTTGGCACTTAAACTCTTTTGAAAACTCCTTTTAAACACCAAGAATGGAGAGAAATTTTAGTTCATGAAAACTTGGCCAAAATCCCAATGAATGGAGTTTATATAGGCCAAACAGAAAACTAGCCGTTAGGCTGATGTGGCAGCCTGGCAGGCTACCGGTCGACCGGCCCGGTCGACCGCCAGCGGTCAGAAATGCGACCGTTAGGCAAACACGGTCGACCGGCACGGTCGACCCAAACAAACAGAGAACACTGCTCTCAGACCCGGTCGACCGCCCGGGTCGACCGTCCCAGAGCTGCTTAACGTGCACAGATCTGTGCACGTCGGTCGACCGGCCCGGTCGACCGACTTCATCCCAAGTCGACTAAGTCAGTTTAGTAGTCGACTGGTTGAAGCCTGGAACAGAAATCTGGGTCAGAAAAACAGTGTAAAATATTTTTCTAAAAATCTTTTAAGTCTTGAAAAAATACCCAAAAATAGTTTTATCATTTTGCATTGATATATAAACATGTGATAAAAAGTTTAGCTCAAATATCAATCAATATGAACTATTTTTGTGTTTTATCATTTTTACCAAAAATCAAAACTTGTATTTTTATCAAACTTGATTTTTCAATACATGAATAGGAAAGTCAAAATAAGTTTGTTTAAGATGTTTAAGCATGTATGTATAACTAGAATATATCTATTATACATATAAACCATGTAAACTTGTTTTGATCAATCATTCATGAAAACCAATTCCAAAACATGAAAACGTGTGTGTTTGTGCACTTGAGCATATCAACTATACTAAGCTTTATAAATGGATCTAAAACACACTATCTAAACTATACATACCTAAGTCTTCTTGATGATTTTCATCTTCAAGTTGATTCGATCCAAAACTCCATCCATGGGCTAGGCAATGTGTGATCTTGAAGTTTTGGCCCTGGAATCACCATGAAAAGCTTCTAAACTCCTTGTTGAAGCTAATCACTAACTAATATCTTAGTTAATGATCTGAAACTTAAACAACACAAGATTATTAGTAAACATAACTACATGAGTCAATCATCATCAAAACTAGGGTGGAAGGCCTTTGGGCCAACAGACTTACCCATCCTATTAGTCGACTTACACTTGTTATAGTCGACTTATCCCTTTTTGATAG
Source organism: Agave tequilana (assembly GCA_038442645.1). Lineage (NCBI taxonomy): Eukaryota > Viridiplantae > Streptophyta > Magnoliopsida > Asparagales > Asparagaceae > Agave > Agave tequilana. The sequence continues at coordinate 54,445 of JAVJIF010002817.1, forward strand.
TCGACTAACCCAGTCCAAAACTCCTATACTAGTCGACTTGTTTGCTACCCTTAGTCGACTATCTTTAGTTACGACTATTGTTCTTAGACTTCTTAGGGATTGAGGACTTTACCCTTTAGTTATGGTCTTGGCTATAGTTGGATGAATATGATTTTGAGGAATAGATATTGAATGAATTGACCTGACCTGATAGATCTTAGATATATATCTGATATGTTACCGACTTTTGGGATCCTGTGATTGACCGTGAATAGAGTGAGAGTGTGGGATAATCTTGATCGAATTGGAATATGAGAATTTGATTATATGTATCAAAACTTGTATTATTTCAGTTATTGAGATTTGAATATATCGATGACTTGAGGATCAGAGCTTGAGAGCAGTTACATTTTGATCTCCGTTATTGGTAGGATCAGAGTTGATCGTTAGGATGAGAGAATTAGTTATTGATTTATTAGACTTGTGATTACTGTACCAGATTACCTTAATAAGGTTTGATGTTTGAGGTTCATGAGGATAGCTTTTGAGATTATGAGTTAACAGATTAGTTATAGATATTATATCAGTGGATGTGATCTTGATCAGTTTAATATGAGATTGTATAACGATTAGAGGTGCATGACTGTTACTGTATAAATTCATGTTACTGAAAGTTACTGGGACAAGATTGTTTGACCGTAATACCCTGTACAGTCCTATTGTTCATCGTATACACGGTTACTGTTACTATTCACTGTTACTGATATTGTTCACCGTGGATACGATTACTGATTGACTGTTACTGTACTGTTATCGTTACTGTCACCACATCGTCCTAGCGTTATAAGTAACATGAGTATTGATTGTTTTTAATATTTTTAATAATAAAGTAATTGAACAATTTACACCGGGATTGGGGAAATTGATGGAGGAGACAGCGTCTGTATTTTGGGTGGACCTAGGATACAGGTTGCGCAGCCGACTGAGGGTTCCACTGCAGGGTTCCTGGGGGATGACTGACATCCCATCTGTACTGTTATTGTTCCACTGTTCATACAGTGAGATTACTGTTACTGTTACTGAGTACCTAGCGGTACGGCCTGGTTCAGCGCCAGGAAACTGAGGCCGTGGTCCCGGGTATGTACGGGACCCACCTAAAGCATGGACAATGTCTCTTCTATTAATTTCAATAACTGAGGACCTCGATTGGCATGTGTGGTAGGCGTAGTATGGGATGCGTCTATTACATGTGACAATTGGTGTTCGCTGACATAATTAATAATAATAATAAACTGTTAATGCATTGTGACTGACCGTAATCACCTGATTGTATATATATATCACTATGATAGACATATGATTGTACACATGACCAGATTTGTATACCAGACTAGTGACATGCTAGGTTACTCATCCAGACTTTAGTTGTTCCCCGTTATCATGACATCAGTTGTTTGTTTATAGTTATTTTACTTGTCTTTCATCTGCACGCTTATTCTTGTTATTGTTATCATGTTTTAATGTTTGCAGTTATCTGTTATTATTTTGTGCACACTGTTTACATGCACGAGCAGTTCTCTTTACACACACACTCACCAGGTCGCTTTCTGACGACCCTGGATTTGCATGTCCAGATATTGGACGCTTTGTTTCTGTTGTGCAGGTGTTCGATGAGACCGTACATATTTCGAGGAGTTTGAGTCCCTCTCTGATTCTGGTATTCTCATTCTCTCTTATCTTCCTGTTATTTCCTGATTCTACCTTTATCGCATTTAGTTGCCATTTCTTTCCGTTATTCATCTGCTATCATTGTGTCAGACTTTATATGTATTATTGCAGTGATTTTGATTTATGGTAGAGATTTATAACTTGTTCAGGTTACTTTAGGCTTAGCGTGTATACGTGAGGTATTTTCCTTGCGTATATACGTCGCCGACTCTCGTCGCGACTCCGTTTCCACGTATTTTGGAAAGCGGGGCGTGACAATATATGAGATATGAACAATATAAAGCAATGCAAGATATAAGAGAGATAGAGTTTAGAGATAGTAGATCAAACGCAAACACCAAGATATGTTTTGAGGTTCGAGCCACTGCTCTACGTCCCCGCCTTCACACAGAAGGATTTTCACTATGTCCACAGAGGACCTCCCACATAGGGAACCTCCACTGAGAATTCGCAAGTACAAGGAGTACACAACTCCTCTCTCCAACACAACCACCTCTACATAAGAGGCAAGGTACAAAGCCAAAACAATAATCACCTCTACACAAGAGGGATAAAGCACTAAGCCAAACTCAACCACAATCACCTCTACACAAAGAGGGATAGCTACAAACCCAAAGAACAACCACCTCTACACTAGAGGGATATGCACAAAATCAAAGCAAGAGAAAGATTAAAACTTAGTGATCCCAATAGACCATAAACAACTCTTGGTAATCTCAATAGACCACAAACAATAATTCTCACAAAAATAAGATCCTATAGATAGGATAGAGATGATAGCTCAAGTGTGAGAAAATAAGATGTTTGAAAAATAAATCAGAAAAAAAAATACTTGAGAAGAATACTAGATAGAGATAGAAATGAAGATCAAAACTAAATTCCTAAAGACTCTATTTTTTTCTTGATTTTTTCAACCCTTGAAAATAAATAAAAGAAAAATCTTTTTGGCACAAAAACTCTTCAAAAACTTGCTACTAAAACACTTATATAGATGGAAAATTTTGCTCTTAAAATCCTTGTTAAAAACAACCTAAGAGGACCGCTTTATATAGTCCCCAAATAAAAGAGCCATTGCAGCCAGAAAAAGGCAGAAATGCCCTTCCGGTCGACCGGCGCAACGGTCATATTTCTGACCGTTGTGCCTCCGGTCGACCGCCCGGTGGATCGGGCCAAGACTGTCGGTCGACCGCCCGGTCGACCGGCAACACCCGAGAGTTGGGTGCTTACAGTCGGTCGACCGTGCGGTCGATCGGCGTACAAGGCTGGGTCTGTGCACGTCCTCGTGCACATCGGTCGACCGGTCCGATCGACCGACCACTGGTCCGGTCGACCGCCAGCTGATCTGGCTGAAATTTTAGAACTAAAAACTTGGTTATTTTAATTCCAATAAAATCCCATAAATACTCATAAAATTTCACAAAAATAAGTTATTGTAAGATATATGAATAACAAATGTGTGTGACCAAAATTCAACACATATTACAAACCATTTGAACTATTTTTGTGATATTGAAATTAGGCTTTAAACAGAACAATATTTTCCAGAAACCAAACTTCTAAAGGAAAATCCGATTTTTCTCAAACTTGTATAAATACAAAAAACAAGATATTTAAACTCTTTTTAAGCATATTGTGTATGGATAGAATCCAATACACATGTAAGTGATATATCTATATTTTTGACATGAAATCCAAAAATAGGTTTTGTTAATTACAAAACTTTAAACAATGAATAGGATTATCAAAATAAGTTTTTCTAAGCATATGAAGCACACATGTATATAGATGAAATCTAATATACATTAAACCATGTAAATTTGTTTTGATTCTATCTATTCATGAAAATCATATATATGTCTATATTAAATCCAAAACCGGTTAAACTGAAAACCAAACATATCGAGTTTGTGTGCGTGTGAACTTGAGCATATCAACACTAGTTTATCTTACACAAGATCTAAACACAATTAAACTAAACGCAAACCAAAGTCTTCTTGTAGAACTCCTTCTCGAAGCCGACTTGATCCAAACACGATCCAACGAGCTTGACTCTATCCGAGTGCTAGATGCGATCTTGACGTGCGAGCTCTTAAATTAACATGTGTTAGCTCCCAAAACTCCTTTATTGAAGTTAGACACCTACTAATATCTTAATCAATAACTGAAACTATGTAAATACAAGATCATTAGTAAACTAACCTTCATAAGTTAGTCATCATCAAAACTAAGGTGAAAGGCCTCTGGGTTAACAATCTCCCCTTTTTTTATGATGACAAAACTTATGAGGTTACATATATGCATCCACTAAGGATAGGCTTCCTAGAAGCTCCCCCTTAACATATTCATAATCAATAAACAAAATAAAGATACGAATGAAGCTCAAGATACCAATAAAATAAGATATATGCATAAACACAGAGTAAAGCATGCATATATAAACATGAATTCTTCTCTCCCCTTTTGTCACTTATCAACAAAGATGTGAAGACAAACAAACAATAAACGAAAAACAAAATTTTGATACCAATGAACACAATCAATAGAATGAACCAATTGAAAGAAACAATCTTTTTATGAATTGATACTAATAAAAGGACATGATATCAATTGAAAGTAAATACCAACTTTTTAGGTAAACAATTCAGTTTGCAATAAGGATACCAATTTGAAAATAATACCAATTTAAAATTATTGATACCACGATTGAAAACGTTAGCATATACCAAAAAAATATTTTTTATCATAAAGACTGGGAGTAAGATACCAATTGAAAAGTAAAACCAATTGAACGATAAAATAAGAATTTGTCTCCCCTTTATGAAATACTAATAAAAATAATGCATAAGCTTGTATATGATACCAATTAAAAAAATAATTGACATTAAGGACTATATCAAGCTTAGAAAGAAATAATTTGTGCTAAAAAATGTATGACATATATGTTTAAAGTACAAGAAAACATCTATAGGTATGTATCAGAGCAATATAATGTTGCTTTAGATATGATCCATGCACATATAGAAAACATAAGTCTACAAACATATGAAATATCATAAAGATCATGTGTATAACTCATACCTACCACCCTATTCATGCACATGTTTAAAAGATATTCAATAAGGGTATACAAGGCATGATCGCCCATCCAACCGCCATTTGAAGGTAGGGGTTTTCAAAAATTAAGAGTTTAAAAATATAGCATATTTGAAAATCACTACCAATTGAAGAATAAAGACTAGTTTAAAGATAACTTTTGAAACTAGTACGAAATCCTTCAAGTAAGGAATAAAACAAGAAATATCCCATGAAAACATGAAAATCACACGATCATCGTCACTCAAATAGCAATAAAGCACATATATGCCCATGAAACAAAAATTCATGAGTAAACACAAAATATAGAGTGCAAAAATCATGTAATCAGTAACATCATGGAAATAGGTAATGAAGCTCAATGAAATTCCTTTATAAAGATGAAAAACATAAAATTTTAATTTTCATCAAAATAATATAAACTTCAAGGCATATGTATGTTTTGTCTAAACTAGAAGTATACATACATATCCCAAACATAAGTGAGTCCATAATAGACTTTTGCATGAAAAGCAAGTGACTCTAGGATAGACATGTATATTTAATAGTTTTAGACAAAATTAACGTGCACATAAAGATAAAAATATTTTATGAAAACATGTACAAAAATAAGGAAAATAAGTAAAGATATAAGGATCATCAAAATTAGGTTATACAAGTACATCCAATGGGTACAAATGAGTAATAAAGCGCAAACATATGATAAACAAATGTAGGTCATTAGTTATACAAGTATAAACACAACTTTTAATAAAAGTTTCATCTAAACATGTAATCAAAACATTAAGTGTAAAATTATCAACAAACATGATCCTTAAAGTAAATGCACGTGTTTTTATGTAGGATCACCTAGGGGGTGAATAGGTGATGGCTAATCTAATGGTCACACAATGCCAAATAATGCGGAAGTAAAAACTATTATGACCTAAACAAACTATTTAAACTAAACACCACGTATAACACAAGAGTGTAGCCGAATTCTCCGTGAAGGGCTCCGGACTAACTCCTCTAGATTCCCCTAGATAAGGGTTGATGTGCCGCGTTAGCTCTCTTGGTTAAATACAAGTGTTAGCAAACAATCCCCAAGCATATATCAATTAAGCACAATATGAATATCAAGCATGTAAGGATAAGCACAATAATAGCATGCAAGATATAAACAAGAGACAAAGAGAGAGAGAGTGAGCAATCGCAAACACAAGGGATTTGTTTCGAGGTTCGAGCACACTTGCTCTACATCCCCGCCTTCGACACACGAAGGATTTCCACTATAATCGATCCCACCGGATCACTCGGTGCTGCAACACCTACAAGCTCTCGGACTCTCCAGTCCGTACACACCGCAAGCCCACCGGCTCGCCGAGGCCGCACCTCAAACAACAAGTTCGCACCCGAACTCGAAACACCGAGTCCCCACTAGGACCCGAAACAATGCGAACACACACGTTCGCCTCCTCAAAGAGTAAAGATGAACTTTGGTGATCACAACTCTTGATCACCTAAAAATAATCTCACTACAACACTCCTATAGGATGAATAGCAATGGATAGCTCAAGTGTATGTGTGAGAAAACAAGGAAAGAGATGGTGGAGGAAAACTCAAGAAAATCTCTTTTAACACTCTTGATAAAAACTCCCCTTTTGATTGGAAGTATTAGCTCTCAATTTAGTGGAGAAAACTCTTTTAAAGAAGTGGGAAAAACTGGCTCAAAGTCCACTAGAAATCTTGGAGAAAAATAATGTCCAAACCCACAAATTTATAGGGCTAGAAAAACTAGCCGTTGGGGTCTGACAGAACTGTCGGTCGACCGCCAGGTCGACCGGCCAACGGTCATATTTCAGACCGTTGTGCCATCGGTCGACCGGTCGGTCGACCGAGGCCAGGATACAGAGAGAAAGTCTCTCTGTCCGGTCGACCGTCCGATCGACCGGGGCCTTTCCAGAGAGCAGAGCTCTCTGGACGGTTGACCGGATCGGTCGACCGGCCACCTGCCATAACAAGGCGTGCACGTCTGTGCACGTCGGTCGACCGCCCAGTCGACCGAATTCAGAACTCAGTCGACCGGTCGGTCGACCGCTGAAGCCTGGAAACAGAAATTCAGGGATTTAAAACTTGGTCTTTTTGATTGGAATAAAATCCCATAAAATCACAGAAAATCTACAAAAATAGTTTTAACACTTTACTTTGATAAACAAACATGCTTGCACAAAATCAAGGCATGTTACAAATGATTTGGACTATTTTTGTAAGTTGAAAATATTGGCTCAAATGAAAACTGTATTTTTTCAAACTTGATTTTTTCAAAACTTGTTTTTCTAAAACTTCACCAAATACAAAAACAAGATATTAAAACAACTTTGAAAGCATATGGTGTATAGATATGATCCACTACACAAACATGGTGAAATATCTATGTTTTTGATATTAAGCTCTAAATATGGTTTTGGTTAAAACATATAAACTAGAATACCAAAAACCAAGCATGTATTTTTCTAAAAGAAAATCTTTTGTAAAAACAAAACTATCAAGAGTGTGTGTGTATATGATATACTTGAGCAATCCACCAACTATTCTATCCTTTACATTTTATCTAGAAACAAAATCTTCTAAAACAAACCTAGACTCAAGTCTTCATCTTCTTGAAGTTTTCACTTGAAGTCTTCTCATCTTCTTGACTTGGTCCAAACACGATCCATAGAGCTAGACTCCTCTTGAGTACTTGATGTGGTCTTGATGCACAAGCTCTTGAATCAAACCGTGTTAGCTCCAAAACCTGACTTTAATCCTTTGTTGAAACTACACACCTACTAAGATCTTGATCATGAATCTGTCACTAATTAAATACAAGATTATTAGTACTATAACTACATGAGTTGATCATCATCAAAACTAGAGTGATGGGCCTTTGGGCCAACAATCTCTCCCTTTTTGATGATGACAAAACTCATGAAGTTATATATACTTGATTAAAGTAAAGCTCCAAAGAAGCTCCCCCTTAACTCATGCATAACACATAAACAAATAAATATGCAATGTATGCTCATAAATATGTATGCAAATGAAGGAGTAAACATGCTAATCAAGCATAAATAAAATCACAAAATCTTTTTCTCCTATTTGCAAAACAAAACATATATGCATAAACACAAATACTACTCCCCATTAAGTAAGGAAAACAAATACTTCTCCCCCTTAAGTAAGGAAAACATGCATATATCTTAAATACTTCTCTCCCTTTTTGTCAATCATCAACAAAGGGGTTAAAGTAAAAAACAAAACCAACAAATTTTTCTCCCCCTTTTTGTCATAAACAAAAAGACCAATAAGGGGTGTAAACAAATAAGTCATAAAAGGTTATATGCGATATACATTCATGAAGAGGAAGACGGTAAAGTAACTTCCCTACATATATACATTGCATGAAAGAGGGATGACAAGCCCTAATTCACATAACGTATAATATGTAATGCATAAGAGGAGATGTGAAGCTCCCCCTACACACTGTATCACATAAAGAAGAGTTGTCAAGCTCCTCAATATACAATACACTCAACATGAATCTATATGTAGAAGAGATGTTAAGCTCTCCTTGCATATAGGCAATACAAATCAAAATTTTTGATTTTTCTTATAAAACAAAATTTTGAATTTTCTCAATAAACAAATCTTGAGAATTTTTCTTAAAATTTTTATTTTCTTATCATAAACAATTTTGTGCTTTAAACATGTAAAATAATTTTAACTCAAGCACAAATAACTCATATATATGTATGAAAAATAAGTATACCAAATGAAATTGATGCATACATATATAAGAAACCAAAATATGAGTATATACAAAAATAGAGTCAAATTGATACCAATTGAAATGATTCAATGATACCAATTGAAATAATAATAGGATCATGTGTATATCTCATAAACATAGAAGAATAAATAACTAGTTAAATTAATTTTTGAAAAACTAGTTAAAGATCCTTCAAAATAAATCATATGTTTTTCATGAATCATACTAAATACACAAAAATTCAAGCACTCATGGTCCATAAAGCTCAAAAATAATCATGAAACAAGGTCATGAATAAACAAATAAGGCGTGAGTGTTCAAAAAATCATGTAAATAGCATTTTCATGAAAATATTCATTGAAGCTCAAATTGATCAAAATAAATTATTCATTTTATTTTATCAAACCAAACATGAAAATTTATTTTCATTAAAAACAAAAACAAACTTCTAGGTATATGTATGATTTATCTAAATCTAACAATATGCATACATATTCCAAACATAAAACAAGTCTATTAATAGTATTTGCATGAAGGCAAGAGACTCAAAAATGATATACATGTATATTTATTAGATTTGAATAAAATTATATATACATGAAGTAAAAATACGAAAATTGGCAAAACAAGTGTAAATGAGAAAATCATCAAAACTAGGCTATACATGTGCATATAGTGGGTACAAATGAGCATGAAGTCCAAACATATATGAATCAATTTGTTCTCACTATTTGTACATGTATAAATACAAGTTTTGATAAAAACTACATTTAAACTATTTTACCACATGAAGCACATAAAACAAATGAACATGCTAAAAATATGATATATGATCAAGCATGTAAATAAACAAAGAGTTTAGAAATAGTTACCAACTAAGGAACTATGTTCCAAAACTCCAAACATGGTGGTTGTCCCACCAAATCTCCTTGATAGCGATGCATTTATATATGTGTCCATCAAGTCCATGTGCATCCACCATCAAGGCACCATCCCTCTCACGTCGTGTGAGAGCCCTCACCTACATCAAAAACACAAGGTGGGGGTTTTGGAACCCATTTTCTTTTGGGTCCTTGGGGGTTAGCATTGTAAGGCACCTAAACATTTTTATTTTTTAGCAAAATTAATATGATGTAATCTATCAAAACAAAATTTTGCTAAATGGCCTTTGCGGCCACAATGTGTACATTTGTACACCTTAGGATGCTTATGTGTGTGAGTGTGATCATGACGTGCAACATAAGCATATGCATGATGATGATGTGTATGAATATGTGGAGTTTGTTTCTTTGAAAATAATGACTCTAATCTAGAATGGTTAAATGCACATGAGCTCAAAGTTGAGCTCAAACAATTAATCTTATTTTTAAAACATTATCTCACTATCATTAATGGTGGCATGTAAAGCATGGTGAGATATAAAACTATTTTTCTTATTCTTTTTAGAAACAAATTCTTTTTCTTTTTTAAAAATTTTCTTTTCAAAGAGTTGTTTTCTTGAAAAGCAACTTCCTTTTGTTTTTCCACCAAACAATTTTATTTTTCAAACAAGTGTTTCCTTCACAAAGATCATTTAATTTGGACATTAAGGAAACATTCTCATTTTTCAAAACTTCATTTTCTTTTTCTAAACATGCAATATTAGTTTTGAAAGAATCATTTTCCTTATGCATGCAATCAAATTTCTTTTTCAAATTTTTATTTTCTTTCTTAATCATGTCATATTTCTCAAGAAGGAGTTGACAAAAAGATGTGAGCTCATCATATGACATGTCATTATCTTCATCTACCTTGGATTCGGTAGTTACCACAAGGGGGTTATCCCTTGGACCATATAGCACTTGTTGGAGACGTCACTTCCAATATCCGAATCGCTCCTGGCATAATATAGATCCTTTTCGCCAAGGGAGGGTGACGATGTTCCAAGTTACAAAAGCCGAATCAACATTAGAAACCCTAGATAAATAATCATCATTTAGGGTAGACTTTAAAGCATGAAGGGCATTTGCATTAGCCTCAAGATTTTTGCCATTTAAACAATATGAATCTTTGGTGGTGGCAAAATAAACATGAATCCCTAAGGCTTTGAGGTACAAGGATATCTTCACCTTCCATATTTGGATGTTAAGAATGTCAAACATGGATGGTGACATGAAGTCCATGGTGTGTGTACAAGTATTGTGATTAGCCTAAAAATGAGGATCTTTAACTCTAGGTTGTAAGACCCAAATTCAGAGCACTTGGCTCTGATACCAATTGTAGGATCACCTAGGGGGTGAATAGGTGATGGCTAATCTAATGGTCACACAATGCCAAATAATGCGGAAGTAAAAACTATTATGACCTAAACAAACTATTTAAACTAAACACCACGTATAACACAAGAGTGTAGCCGAATTCCCCGTGAAGGGCTCCGGACTAACTCCTCTAGATTCCCCTAGATAAGGGTTGATGTGCAATCGCAAACACAAAGGATTTGTTTGGAGGTTCGAGCACACTTGCTCTACATCCCCGCCTTCGACACACGAAGGATTTCCACTATAATCGATCCCACCGGATCACTCGGTGCCGCAACACCTACAAGCTCTCAGACTCTCCAGTCCGTACACACCGCAAGCCACCGGCTCGCCGAGGCCGCACCTCAAACAACAAGTTCGCACCCGAACTCGAAACACCGAGTCCCCACTAGGACCCGAAACAATGCGAACACACACGTCCGCCTCCTCAAAGAGCAAAGATGAACTTTGGTAATCACAACTCTTGATCACCTAAAAACAATCTCACTACAACACTCCTATAGGATGAATAGCAATGGATAGCTCAAGTGTATGTGTGAGAAAATAAGGAAAGAGATGGTGGATGAAAACTCAAGAAAATCTCTTTTAACACTCTTGATAAAAACTCCCCTTTTGATTGGAAGTATTAGCTCTCAATTTAGTGGAGAAAACTCTTTTAAAGAAGTGGAAAAAACTGGCTCAAAGTCCACTAGAAATCTTGGAGAAAAACAATGTCCAAACCCACAAATTTATAGGGCTAGAAAAACTAGTCGTTGAGGTCTGACAGAACTGTCGGTTGACCGCCTGGTCGACCGGCCAACGGTCATATTTCAGACCGTTGTGCCATCGGTCGACCGGTCGGTCGACCAAGGCCAAGATACAGAGAGCAAGTCTCTCTGTCCGGTCGACCGTCCGATCGACCGGGCCTTTCCAGAGAGCAGAGCTCTCTGGACGGTCGACCAGGTCGGTCGACCGGCCACCTGCCAGAACAAGGCGTGCACGTCTGTGCACGTCGGTCGACCACCCAGTCGACCGACTTCAGAACTCGGTTGACCGGTGGTCAACCGCTGAAGCCTGGAAACAGAAATTCAGGGATTTAAAACTTGGTCTTTTTGATTGGAATAAAATCTCATAAATCACAGAAAATCTACAAAATAGTTTTAACACTTTACTTTGATAAACAAACATGCTTGCACAAAATCAAGGCATGTTACAAATGATTTGGACTATTTTTGTATGTTGGAAATATTGGCTCAAATGAAAATTGTATTTTTCCAAACTTGATTTTTCCAAAACTTGTTTTTCCAAAACTTCACCAATACAAAAATAAGATATTAAAACAACTTTGAAAGCATATGGTGTATGGATATGTGTTTTCCATTAATTTTGCAAAAAAAAGGAAAACTTACAAATAAAAGTTTGAGGAGCTAAATTACAAGTATTCTCAAAAGATTACAAGTAGATCTCCTCAGAGATTCTGGGAAAATGTGCCGATAGGAGTCTGGTCAGCGCGCGACCACTTTGTCCCTTTGACGATGCGAGCGATGAGATTCCCTCTCGCCTGGTTCCGGGAATCAGAGAATAGAGGGTTGATAGAACCCTCTTGCTGCTTCTCAAAATCGCCTTCAATTAGGAATTCCTTCTCGCCTGGTTCCGGAAATTCCTTGAGAAGAAGAACGATGATAGGGCATCAACACCCTAGATAGAGAAAGCAATTCTCTAAAAGGTCTCTGAATTCGAAAACGCACGGTGCGTTATGAAGAAGCCTCGGTTGAAGAGGTTGATTGATCGATTCTCGTGATCAGAAGGCGATTGATGGCTCCTTCCTCTGCGATCCCCCTCCTCTTTTTTTTTCTTGTACCCATGGCGGGTTATTTATAGGGAGAGCAAGGGTATAATCGTCCCCTTGAAGATATGGAAACAGGTTGAACCGAATCTGTTTGAATCTGGAAAGTAGCCTTGCTGCGAGGCTAGAATAGCTTCCGCGGAGCTAGAAAATGGCAAGTCGGTTGATCTTTCCGATTTGTTATGATCCTTTCCATATCGTTGAAGGATTTTCCCTGATCCTCTTACTCGTTTCAAGAGAGTCAAGAGATTGGCAATCACCTGCCATATTTGAATCCTGATTGGATTTGATTAGCTTAGATCTAATCATCAGGGGATTTGATTGGTCAAAGGCTGAACATAGCAGGCTGATGGCGGAGCTGCCCGCTTTGAAGCTCATAGCGGAGCTAGAGGCAATTCCTGGCGAAGTCCGAAAAGAGGCTTTTCGGCGAAGCTGTCAGTTAGCTTCCTGGCGATGCTCTGGATGATGTTAGCCTCTCACACGAGGCTATCTCCTTGGGCTAATGTAATGCTAAATGCTAGCATTTTAGACCTGCTGAGGTGTTTAAAAACAATCCGGGTTCACTGTTCTGCTTGCTGGATCAGTGGAGTCCAAACCGCTTCCTTGTCCCTTGGAGGTGGGTAAAAACTGGTCTTCAGCTCGTCTGTCACTTGTCTTTTGTAAATGTCAACAAGTTTAGACATTGTTCGGACTAATGAGAATCTTGTCTTTTTAAGTGTCAACAAGACCCCCTTCAAAGTTTTCGAGAGTCTGCAATAGCTCAGACTCCGAAACACTTTGAACTGCTGTGATGGTATGTGGAGTATGAACGTCGCCATGATGGTTGAGTTCAGCTTCGCCTTCAATCCTGCTTTGGGATGAATTCGCCGAAGAATTGCACTGGTTCGCGAGTTGCTTCGCGTCGGGGTAGCTCCGCATCTGGGCTTTCAAGAAATAAGTTCGCTTTGGAACTCCTGTTGCCTTTTCAAGGCCAACTGCCATAGGGCGGTTTACGAGGAGGATCATTCCTTCTTTTGCGCCAATCGAGAGAGATGTTCTCCGATTCGCCCGTTTCCAAGGGAGGATACTCCCTTTCTTCAAGGCGCCATAAATGCCTTTTTATGAGGGAGACGTTTTCTTCCCTTGTACGGTTCCAATGGGAACCGTCCCTGTTATCAAGGCGCAATCAATGCCTTAAGTGCGCTCGTGCTTCCATGCTTGAGGTGGTTGCGCTCAGGCCATGGGGCCTATAAATAGGACACTTGAGGCCCTCTGAAGAGAAGTGTCTTGCCTTTCTTCTTCCCTTCTCTTGGTTGAAAGAGATACTCAGATCTCTGAATTAGTGGGAAAACCCACTCTGGTTGTCTAACCGGCCAAGGACCAGTAAGTCTTGATCATTTAAAGACTTCACCGCTTTTAGGGAACTCATCTCCCTTGATTTAGCTTTGGCAGCTCGCTTCAGGGATTAGCTTCCCTTGTTCTTCATCTTGCAATTGGCTACTGCAGAGAAGGATCTCATCATAGCTTTCTGTGAAGCTATCATCTTGGCTTGATCAGTGAAAGATCGTTGCTTGTTAAGTCCGCTGCGCAGGCAGGACTGGGACTTGGCTTCTTCAATAGTTGAGCCAGTCTTGCCATATTGGTGAGGTTGAGACTGTTCTTCACAAGATCAGTCTGACTTTGCCGTATAGGCGAGGCTAGGACTTGGCGTTTGCTGAACCAGCCCATGGTTGCCGTGCAGGTGAGGCTTATCCTCTATCTGGTAACTTGATGGAAGAAACCATGAAATTGCCTTATGCTTCCCTGGTTGAAGCTTTACTTTTAAGCAGGAGGAACAATTCGGGGCGCGAGTGCGCGTCCCAAGGGCTGTTGGCAGCCTCTTATCCGAGATGATTCGATCTGAGGTGAGGCTGGCCGCCGCCTTTATCGGAGAGGATCCGCTTCAAGATAATGGGCGTCGCCTGTGGGATTGTCGGCACCATTGCCGACTTTCAACTTTGGTGGCCTTTGATGGCGATCCACTTCGGGAAAGTGGGCATCGCGCCTGTTAGATCACTGGTATCACTGCCGATTCCCATTATACGTGATCTATCGTGTTGGCGGCGATAGGTTTTTATTGCCAGGCTTCAACAAAAATGGCCTGGTAAGATCTGCCATTTTGTGGAGAAAAATGACCGTGTCCTGTGGCAGAACTGGTTACAGCCTTGTGCAGGAGGAAGACCTTTCTTGTCCAGTTGATCTAGTCTGGAAGCAGATAAAACCGCTTGTATGCCTTTTATGCAAATGGCCTTGCTAGGCAACTTGGTGTGTTGTATGAAACACAACTTTGATGTAATATCAAATGTACTCTTGCTTTTAAATCAATGAAAGTTCTTTGTCTGATCATTTGATTTTTTGCTTGCTTCACTGAGAGTTCGGCCATTGCTGGGCTAAACTGCGCACGGAGCTAAGGACATAGCCCTTCCTTTGAATGACCTTCGCGAGGCTGTCATGTCAGCGCCTCTTTAGAGGGCTAATTCAAACCTTTCGGTTAAGTCCTGGAAGGATTGCGCGAAGTCCGCACTTTGCTCTTGTGCGGAGTTAACCCTTAGTGGGATTGAACCGTCGCTTTTGGGAAAGCGTCTCAGGCGCTTCGGGCACTGTTTCGAATTAATTCGAAACGGCGGCATGTGCCCTTTTTTGAGGCCTCGATTTAGGCGCTGATTGGTCTATAAAAGCCCGATCGGGCTGAGAGAGAAATCATCATTTCTCTTTGAATTTTCCAGAGTACCTGACTCTTCTTCTTCCTTTTCTTCATCTTCAAGAGTTCAAAGACTCCTGTAATTCTTCAATGGCGCCCAAGAGACGAGCGGGAAAGGAAGCAGCGACTTCTGCAGCGGAGGGCCCTCCTCCTCCGTTCATTGAGCGACCGATCGCTGGTAAGAGACTCTCCAATCTGATTAGAGAGTGGTCTTCATCCTTTGGAGTCGATACTCGGCTATTAGGACGATCGAATATGATCTGTCCTTATCAGGGAAATCGTTTCCCTTAACTTCCCTATTTTGCTTGTACCGGGGAAGTAAGAACTGAACAGTTCTTCTCTTGGGCTTCCATAGGAAGCCATTGCTTGGGCAATTTTCATCCTGTTGAGGAACAGGATATGGGTCGCGTGCGTTCAGTCGTGGCCACGAAGGGTGACTGTTAACCATAACGTCCTTTTGATGACGTCAGCCTTAGGGCTATGCCACTTCCTGCAAAGATGCAGTCTATATCTGTGAAGCGAAGCTTTTTATCAAAGCTATTATCCCGCTGTTCCTGCTTACTGGGCGAGGCTATGCCTTAGCGAATTTTATGTCTTCGCATCCATTTGATTGGTGAACTAATCATAGTTCATTTTTTTTTTGTTTTTGCAGTACATACGCCTCCGGCCTCCAGAACAGTCTATTTGGCGTAACCAGTCGAGCAGGCGGGAGCATCAGCTTGCAGTTCATCGGGCAGGCTTCCTTGTTCAGTGAGCCGAGCTCCCTTGTACGGGATACGCTCATTCAGAGCGGTGGCCCGCAGGCCATGCGGAGCATTTTGACTACGGCTCCGTTTGAAGATATCGACCGTCAGGCTTACAAAAAGCCTGACTTCATGTTCGGGGATGCTGCACCTGATCCCGATCGCCAGCTGCAAGCCGGCGAAGGCCAGTGGATCTTCCAGTTGGATGGCGAGAGATTCTATCTCCCGTCTAGTAAGCGGCATTTCGCTTTGTCTTCTTTCGCGAGCGTGACTTGGGCTCGGAAGATGGCGTGGGGCGTGAGCCTAAATGCCGAGTCTATAAGTGTCGGGAGGTTGACTTTCCAGACCGGCTATTCGAGGGCGGGCCCTCCTCGGTAGCATAATAGGGCTATACCCTGGGAAGGTGTCGCGGGACATTCCAGTAGGAGAGAATCCAGCTGCGGCGCCGACCTTCGGCACTCAGTTCTGCGAAGCTGACGGGAACTACCCCGCCACAGATTTCAGAGCTCCTGGTTGGGTCCACCCTCCTAGGTCATGGTGGGCGGAGTTGACCAATTATATCCTCAATCATTTCGAGGGGGAATTAGAGAGGTTGAACCTCTATGAGGCCGTCAGGGCGACCTGCTACGGCATTGAGATGAAGGTGGCGTGCTTCTACGCCATTCTTGAGTTGTACTGCCCAGCCTCGGGGACTTTCTTCACCCCGGTTGGTGAATTGGGCATGGCCCTGCATGAGATGCGAGAGATCTCTGCTTTGCCCTTCGGGTCTCTTCATATGAAGAGTATTTTCCGTGTGAGGCGGAGCTGGCTCTCTTGGAGAAGCAAGAGCCTGCTTTGCTTGAGACATATCGGGAATTGATGTGCCACCTGCACATTTGTTCCAGCATCCATACTGGTGGTAAGGGTAGCTCGAAGAGCTTAAAGAGCTGGGGGAAATACTTGTTCCCAGATATGACTAGTGCGCCCGAGGCAGCTCATTGCGGAGTTGTCGAAGAAGACATCTTGGCGAGGATGGAGGTGCGTGCTGAAAAGGACATCGTCGTGACAGAAGATGATGGTCCTTTCGAGAAGGGTGATGTTCTTCGGAGCTTTCACCATCAGGCCCGTTGGCCTATGTCTCGCAAGGCGTTGCTGGCCGGATTCTTAACCATCTGGTTAAAGAAGTGTGTCGTGCCTTCTTCTTCGGGTGACATTGTCCACCCGAATGTGCTGCTGCCTGCTGTCCGCTTGGTCCATGGTCACCGCCTGGGTCTCCTTCCGGCCATGGTATGTTGTATTCAGAGGGGCCTTCGTGTACTGACGGAGGCTTTCTGCAGGCCGATGGCGTCAAGGCGAGGGAAGGGTGCCGTCCTGCCTTGTGACGGACCCAATCCTAGGGTAGGTTTACCGTACACCTACTTGATGGCGTGGTTCGCCTTGCACTGCCCCAGTTTGATTGGAGCTGGGGAAGACCACACCGCAGGGCGTTCAAACGGCGCTTCTCCGTCGTTTTGAAGGCTGTCTGTGGCAGAAAACTTATGTGGCCGAGGCCCGTAAGTTGGTGCGTCGTTATGACGCTTATAGCCTGTTCCGTTGTTTTCCTTGCCTGCGGGGTGCAGGATACAACGAGGAATTCCATGATGAGGAGTCAGGTCGATCTCCCATGAGTCGGGGTGTTTTCGAGGGCTGGTCTGTATCCGGCCCTCGCATTTGCTGTACAGGAGTGGGGATACCTGCTACATGGAGCCCTACATCCCGAGCCGGTTCGCCCGCCAATTTGGGTATGACCAGTTGTATGTGGGCAACCCCAATCCGGACCTGGCTTTCCTGGGGAGCCTTATTGATGGGGCTCGTGCTTGGCGGTTCTTTACCGCGGATGACACTGGAGCGTGGCTACGCACGCCGTTGAGGGATCCCGGCCTATGGACGACCCTGTGTTTCTGCCAATGGTATGCAGCTTCGAATTCCACGCCTCCTGGATTCAATGCCAATAGCTCAGGTGTGAAGTTGATTTCTCATCGGATGAGGCAGAAGGCTTTGGATAAGAAGGAGGGCAAACGAGTCCGTGTTCCTGGCATAGAGGAGTTCATCGCTGTAGATGACAGCGAGGCTTCTGATGCGGGAGCCCTCGCTTCGAGGCAGAGACAAGGGCTGTGCCCACAAAGCTGGTGCTCATGAAGCCGGGTCTGGTGTGTAATGGGACAGCTCCCCCACAGCATGTGGAAGAAGTGGAGGAAGAGGACTCTGAGGTCCACTTCAAAAGGAAGCGTGGGAGTGGATCCCGTAGGAAGTCGTCGGCGAAGAAGCCCCGTCGCCAAACTCCTACCATTGTGGTGGAGGGCGAACTCCCTACGGCGCCTCCTTCTGCTGCTCTATTAGTGCTGAGCCGTCGGTTGCTGAACCGACTACTGGTAAGATTGGTCCCATTTAATATGTCTTCAGCGCGCTTTACATAACTCATCATTGCTTTTTGTTGCAGGAGCTGAGGCAGTTGGAGAGCAAGGGGAGCACTACGATCCCCTGTTCACTTATGGAAGTGCAGCTGGTTCCTTTACTCGCTCGGAGGAGTCTGGAGGTGATGCGGCCGATATTGGGCCTTCGGGCGCTGGGACTTCTAAAGGAAGTCCTATGGCATCCAGCTCTGCCGGGTGGTCTGCGGAGGAATCGGCGAGTGGGCCAGCTATCCGCGTTGAGTCTGGTAAGAACTTTCCGATGGGACCTTGGATTCCGATGCGGCTGACGAGGGACATCGGCCTTCGGTATGACTAAGATCTCCTGATCCTTGCCTATTTGTTGCGTCTCCTTTTTGACCTTGGTTTGTTGCAGGCATTCGTCCCCAGGTGCGTTAGCTTCAAAAGAAGCGGAGGGTTTTCCTGAAGGGTCAAAGGGCGATATGAGCGCTTCGACCGGGCAGACGCTGCTGTGTTAGACGCGCTGTATGGCGACCTACCTTTTTATCAGCCCAAATCAGCGGAGGGCCCTGAGGTTGAAGAGGCGGCGGTCCCGGAGGTACCCTACTTCCGTCACATAACAAGTGAGGTGCAGACTGTTTGTGCCGAATACGGCACTGAGGGTGATTGTCAGCCCTACCTCCCCGACGCTGGTAGTTGAGCTTGCTGCTCAGGAGGTGGTTGCCAGTCCTACCTCCGCGGTGGCTGGCGTGCTGGTGTCGCTGAGGACTCCGCCGAGGTCACCTTTGGCTTGCCCTGCTGCAGTCGATGTTCCCGCTCTTCTTCCGCGGGGTGTCGACTAGGTTGGTAGATTGCTCCGAGGTTGTCTCAAGGGTTGATGAAGCTGAGAATGACTTTATCGGTAATCTGGTCGACAGCTTCTATAATAGTTTGGAGCAGACTATCGGTCTAGTCTTGAAGGGCTCGCCGTGCCATTTTCGAAGCTGAAGATGGTTCTCTCCCGTGGCATTGAATGTATTCGGGACTTTGAGGGGTACCATCAAGCTACTGCTCTGGAGCTCCTGGTAGATGACCTTGAGAAGGACGTGGAGGAATGGCGCCCATTTCCATCGTTCCGACGCAGCGTCTTTGGCTGATGAACGGCTCGCACGTCTTGTCGCCCAGAAGCGCGAGGCTCAGCTCGCTGCTCAAGAGGCTGTTGAGGCTATCTCCTCTGACTTGAGGTCCTTGGAGGCAGAGGAAGCAGAGGTTGGAGTGCAATTGATGCTTCCAACAGTGCTCTTCTTGACGCTGAAGATAAAATTAAGAGGGCTGAAGAGATGATCCGAAAGGCAAATCTCCTCTTGTCGAAGGCTACACAGATGCGTCATGAAGAGTCTGCGCGGCTTAAGCAACTCAGGCTCGAAGTGAGAAACTGGCGGAGCGGAAGTCATCACAGAGGGCGACTTTGGTGGAGACCGAGGCTCGTCTGGCTCAGGCGGTGGACTTCGATGAGGCAAAGCTAAGATCACAGGCGCTGGCCCAGGCTGAAGATGACAGGAGGGCGCGGCTAGCTTCGCTCGGAGATCGGATCCGATCTTATCATGTACGCCTATAGGCTTCCTCCATGATCCCATCCTTGGATTAATAGAAAAATTTTCTTTTGTCGTCTGTTGTTTAGATAATGAGACATGACTGTCTGTTGGTTCAGAGGTTGCAGTAACATACCGAATGGGACGTTGCCAGTCTCGAGGTTAGCCCTTTGCGGGGCTTAAAAGGAAGGGAGATACTTGCCTTTTGTAAATGTCAGCAAGCATCGAGATTGAGACTTAGCTGTCAGCTGGTTCAGAGGTCGCAATGACATAACCAATTGAGACGCCACTAAGCTCAATGATAGATGAGGCTTGGCTATCTGCCAGTAGTTCAGAGGTCGCAGTGACGTAACTGGTTGAGAAGCCACCAAGCTTCAATCAATAGGTGATACGTCTTTTGTAAATGTCAACGAGTATCGAGACCTGTCTTTTGTAAATGTCAACAGGGCTCGGGATTGAGACTTAGCTGTCTGCTGGTTCAGAGGTCGCAATGACATAACCGATTGAGACGCCACTAATGCTCAATGGTGGATGAAATTGGCTATCTGCCAGTTCAGAGGTCGCAATGACGTAACTGGTTGAGAAGCCACCAAGCTTCAATCAATAGGTGATACTCGTCTTTTGTAAATGTCAACGAGTATCGAGACCTGTCTTTTGTAAATGTCAACAGGGCTCGGGATTGAGACTTAGCTGTCTGCTGGTTCA
This sequence comes from Agave tequilana, assembly GCA_038442645.1. Classification (NCBI taxonomy): domain Eukaryota; kingdom Viridiplantae; phylum Streptophyta; class Magnoliopsida; order Asparagales; family Asparagaceae; genus Agave; species Agave tequilana. Next base: position 75,282 of record JAVJIF010002817.1, read on the forward strand.
GAGGTCGCAATGACATAACGATTGAGACGCCACTAATGCTCAATGGTGGATGAAACTTGGCTATCTGCCAGTTCAGAGGTCGCAATGACGTAACTGGTTGAGAAGCCACCAAGCTTCAATCAATAGGTGATACTCGTCTTTTGTAAATGTCAACGAGTATCGAGACCTGTCTTTTGTAAATGTCAACAGGGCTCGGGATTGAGACTTAGCTGTCTGCTGGTTCAGAGGTCGCAATGACATAACCAATTGAGACGCCACTAAGCTCAATGGTGGATGAAACTTGGCTATCTGCCAGTTCAGAGGTCGCAATGACGTAACTGGTTGAGAAGCCACCAAGCTTCAATCAATAGGTGATGGGGTCTCGTTTTCACGAGGGAACCGTTGTCATAGGTTTAATGTTAACATAACAGCGGAATATATGTGGTCCTACCATTCTATGGATGAGAATTGGTAGGTGATTTTGGAGGTCTCATTTTCACGAGGAGAAATGAGGGGACTGCTGTCATAGGTTTAATGTTAACGTAACAGCGGAGTATATGTGGTCCTACCATTCTATGGGTGAGAATTGGTAGGTGATTTTGGAGAGGGAATCAAATGGGAGCACGTCCCTTAGGATTTTAGCAAACCCCCAGCTATCAACGGGTTGATATGCCTTTACCAACTACCGTTTGGGTTGGGCTAGCCATGCTATTCCCCTCAGCATGATGAGTTGTTGAGGACTCATGTTGGGCTTAGAGGCCAACATTTTCTCTATCCTTGGTCGTTAAGGATGTCGGATTATCAGGTTGATGTCTGCACAACCTCGATTGTCTTCTAGGGTGACTGATGCATGGCCAGGTCCCAGTTGATCCATGGCCGTATAGTCTCGCTTGGAGGAAGAGAAAGGCTCTCTTTGTGCGCATTTCGGACGCGCGGATCTCGATCAGAGGTGTAATGTTAACTTGATCGAGAGCAATATCCTTGATTAAGGATAGTACTCTTTAAGAATTTGCCATTGATCGGCATCATGAGTAGGTCGCCACCTGCATTCATAAGGCGGTATGCTCCGTTTGAATAGACTGTCTCTATTACAAACGGTCCTTCCCATTTAGGCTGAAATTTGCCTTTGGTCTTGTGCGTCATAATCATCGGTCGTCTGACGGCTAAGACCAGGTCTCCTTTCTGGAAGATTCTCTGCTTGACCTTTTTATTGAAGGCTTTTGACATCCGAGCCTGATATAGCTCGATGTGTTGCTGAGCTTGTAGTCGCTTTTCGTCTAGGGCTTCGAGCTCTTGAAGACGCAGGCGATCATTGTCTTCTGATGTCATCTTAGTAGTCAAGGCTACCCGTAATGATGGCACCTGGATTTCCAATGGGATAACTGCTTCGCACCCATATACCAGGGAAAAAGGCGTATTGCCTGTCGGTGTCCGCACCGTAGTCCGGTAGGCCCAAAGGCATTCACCGAGCTTTTCGTCCCAATCTCGCTTATTCGAGGAGACGAACTTCTTGAGCAGCTTGATGATTGTCTTGTTGAATGCCTCTGCCAAGCCGTTGGCGGCAGGATTGTAGGCGGTTGAAGCCACATTCTGAATTCGGTATTTATCGCAGAACCGATAGAACCCTTGGCTTACGAACTGGGGACCATTGTCATGGATGATCCGTCTGGGTACACCAAATCGATGGATGACCTGGTGTTTGATGAAGCTAACCAGATGGGAGGTTTTGACTTCGGCCAATGGTATGGCCTCTGCCCATTTTGAGAAGTAATCGGTTATTGCCAGGATAAACCGGTGACCTCTTGCCGAAGAGGGACTGATTGGCCCTACGACATCAGTTCCCCATGCTTCAAATGGCCATGAAGCAACAGCAGGGTGGAGCAACTCCGAAGGTTGGTGTATGAAGTCTGCATGGACCTGGCACGCCTTACACCTTCGTGCATACTGGGTGGCATCGGCCATCATGGTCGGCCAGTAGTACCCAAGTCTGTGCAGCCTGTCTTAAGCTTTGGACCCGGCTGGTGAGCTCCGCAAATGCCATCATGTGCTTCTTTAAGCACTTCTTGTGCCTCTGAATGAGAAAGGCAACGGAGAAGGATACCATCATATGAACGACGGTAAAGTGTCTTCAAAGTGGGATCATAGTAGAAGCGGGGCGACCTTCGTCTGATGGACGCCGCTTCTTTGGGATCATCCGGGAGTAGATCGTGCAAAGCATAGTCAATGAGAGGGAAGCGCCAATCCCTCGGCTCAAGATCCACGGAGGTATTATGGACTTCTTGGATCTTTAGCATATACTTGGAGCATACGAGATGCCGGGTTGCGACTGTGAGGTGATACTCTGTGTCGGCCGGTAAGGCTAGCGTCGTCGCTAGTGCAGCGAGAGCATCCGCCTTGGTATTCTGAGATCGAGACACATGCCCGATAGTAGAAGCCTTCAAATAAGCTAGCCAATTCGATGGCTGTATGATAGTAAGGCACCAAGTCCTCATGGCGGACTTCATATTCGCCTTTTACCTGGCTAATGATCAGCTTTGAATCGCCATAAGCTTCAAGATAGCGTACCCCCATTCCGTGGGCGAGCTGGAGGCCAATGAGCAGAGCATTGTATTCCGCCACATTATTAGAGCATGACTCTGTCAAGGAGAACGCCCTGGGAAGGATATGATCTTGTGGGGAGATGAACACAACCCCCACTCCGGCAATAATCTTTCCTTTGGGGCCCATCCGCGATGCTCCGTCAAAGAACATCTGCCATACTTCCTCTACTGATGTTGCATTAGATTCGAAGACCTCATCAGGGATGTCTTCGTGAAGCTTTGAATGTTCCGGGACGGATGCGCAGCCAAGAACTCTGCAAGGGCTTGACCTTTAACGCCTTTGAGGGGTAAAGGTATGTCATATGGGATAATAGCAGTGCCCATTTAGCCAACCTTGAGTTCAACGACCCTGGCTTCGTCATGAGAAGACGTAAAGGGTTTACCCTGGAGATGACATGTATGGTTTGGCCAACCAAATAATGTCGTGTCTTCTGGACAGCGAAGATGAGAGCTAAACACTCTTTTTTCAATAGGATTGTAGCGAGATTCCGCTCCTATGAGAGTTCTACTCAGATAGTAAATGGCCTGCTCATGGCCATTGTCGTCCTTCTGAGCGAGGAGGGCGCCGAGGGAATAATCCAGGGCTTTCACATAAAGCAAGAATGGTTTCCCTGATGTAGGGGCCACCAAGACTGGAGGTTTTGTGAGATACCTCTTAATGTCTTCATAAGCTTCTTGACAAGCTTGATCCCATATGAAGGCAGTACCCTTCTTCATTAGTCGGGTAAATGGTTGGCAACGGCCCGATAGATTTGCTATGAATTCCTGATATAGGCTAACCTGCCTTGTAAGCCTCTGAGCTCTTTGAGGTTCCTTGTGGATGCATGTCCTGGATGGCTTTGACTTTGTCTGGGTCTAGATGGATTCCTTTTGATGTGATTATGAACCCAAGGAATTTGCCGCTGGATACTCCTAAAAAGGATTTTGTCGGGTTCATTTTCAACTGATGAGCCCGCATTATATTGAACATCGTCCTCAGATCGCGAAGATGTTCATCTTTGCGGCGACTTTTGACAGCAATGGTCGTCAACATAGCACTCCACCGTCTTCCGGAGATGATCGCGGAAGATCATGCTCATTGCCCGCTGGTAGGTTGCCCGGCGTTCTTCAATCCGAAGGGCATTACAGTGTAGCAGTATACCCCCAAAGGCGTTCGGAAAGAAGTATGCTTCTCGTCATCAGGATACATCTTGATCTGGTTGTACCCTGAGAAGCCGTCCATGAAAGACATCCTCTCGAACCCGCATGTGTTGTCAATCATGACATCAGTGATGGGCTGTGGAATTCATCTTTGGGACAGGCCGCATTGAGATCACGGTAGTCGATGCAGATCCGTATTTTGCCGTTCTTCTTAAGGACGGGGACTATGTTAGCCACCCAATCTGGATGTTGTTCCTCCCGGATGAAGCCACAAGCAATGAGCTTATGAACTTCGGCTTCAATAGCCTCCATGATGTTTGGGCGGGGAACCGACGTTGTTGTTGCTTGAGGCTTAACGTCGGGCTTGATGTTTAGACGGTGCATAGCGACCTGTGGATCGAATCCAGGCATGTCTTCATAGCTCCAGGCGAAGACATCTATATACTCTTTACGAGCATTATCAATTCTTCCTTTTCGATAAGTGATAAGCTTTCACTTATGAAAATAGGCTTGGGGTGATCTTGACTGCCCAAGTTGACTTGGATCACTTGTCTTCGGTAGGTGGCTCGCGCAGCTCGAACCGCTTTTCCCATTGGAGGCTTAATTGCTGGGCCCAAGGTTCCTCATCAGCAGCTTCCGCAGGTTCCAATTGACTGCCCGAGGTCATATTCACAGTGAGACCGTTGTTGAACATTCCTCCTATGCTGATGTCAGAGTTCCATTCAGCAGATGAGTCTGACTGTGATGGAATTGGCTCGTCGTCTTTGACTTGAACCGTTACTGATGATGTGGGGTAACATAACCCAACCCTCTGCGTGTACTATCATAGTAATTTGCAGGTTTCCCTTTCGGGACAGCATTACGCATCAGACCGCGTCTTCCCTTTCCGAAGTTCAGGCTGCCTGCCTTCTTCAAGTCATATCCCATCTTCTCCATAATATGACGTGCCGGTTGCGCATAATGGAAGAACTGTGGGGCTTTGAGTCCGAGCTTGAATCTGTAGGTACAGGTCTCCGTGGCTGGGTTCTACCGAAGATTATCGGCAACTGACCTTGTTTGGATGGAGGGATCACCAGCGTGGCCCCTTCTATAACCTCCACAGACGTAGTAGCCGAACTTGGCTTATGTACGGGCATGTGAAGAGAGCCATCCATGATGGATTTAGTTGACTCGATGCTCGCAGGATAATCAAAAGAAATATTATCATTAATCATCCATTCGCCTTCCTCATCAGAAGGGATCTTACATCGGGGATTATTAAAGCATGCTACTATTGGCTCGCCAATCAAAATGGCTGGCGTGCCCATTTCGGATTCCGAATCCGCCTCATTGCACTTCCATCACTGTCTGGCAATGGTTCTCCCGGCGTCCACTAGCCTCTTGATATAGGAGAGCATCTGTGAAATAGTTTTCACCCCCTTGAAGGGCTGCTTCTCAGCGAAGACAGTTCGTACTGTCTCATCATCCTCAACATACTTGAAGCACTGATGAAGAGTGGAAGGAACGAATCCAGTTGGCATGGATCCATGGTCGTCCCAGTAGCAGGTTGTATGAGTGTCCGCGTCAATGACAAGCATGTCACTTCTGACTTCAGGCTTCCGATTCTGCAGCGAAGCCGAATCTTTCCAAGCGGATGGCTGCTCCCGGCG
>JAVJIF010002818.1:0-73197 GCA_038442645.1 Agave tequilana
ATCAGAGAAAATCCTCCAACGATATGGAAAGGATCGAAACAATCGGAAAGATCAACCGACTTGCCATTTTCTAGCTCCGCAGAAGCTATCCTAGCCTCGCAGCAAGGCTACTTCCAGATTCAAACAGATTCGTTTCAATCTGTTTCCATATCTTCAAGGGGACGACTATACCCTTGCTCTCCCTATAAATAGCCCGCCAGGGGCACAAGGGGAGGAGGCTTCCAGAGATCGGCGATCAATCAAAGTGGGCTTCTGCTCCCAAATCAATCCTCTGCTGATCAGGAGAATCGGACTTCTTCATAACGCACCGTGCGTTCTCTAATTCAGAGACCTTTCAAGAGAAATACTTCTCCTTTCAGGGTGGCGATACCCTAGCAACCTCTTTTCCTCAAGGAATCTCCGAACCAGGCGAGAAGGAATTCCTCACAGAAGGCGGTTTGAGAAGTAGCAAGAGGGTTCTACCAATCCTCTGTTCTCTGATTCCCGAAACCAGGCGAGAAGGGAATCTTATCGCTCGCATCGTCAAAGGGACAAAGTGGTCGCGCGCTGACCAGACTCCTATCGGCACATTTTCCCAGAATCTCTGAGGAGATCTACTTGTAATCTTTTTTTAAGAATACTTGTAATTTAGCTCCTCAAACTCTTTTTTTGTAAGTTTTCCCCCTTTTGCAAACATAAAGAAAACAACATGTTTACCCATATTTATGTAATTTATTCAACAACACACTAAGTAATTATTTTGTCATGCTCAATACTCAATATCTAGTCACACAATTGGGATTCTCAATTCACACATTCAATATCTTGGTTAATGAAACTGATTAATTCACCACGCTGTGTACTCAGTCTTAACACACTTGTTAACTAAGGATAGTTCAATTCTTCATACTTAGTCAAGTCTTGTAGTTGAATAAGATTCACATTTTATACATTTAATATTCGATTGGCATAGTTTTACAAATTGTAAATCCATCAAGAGTTTAACATACTCGACAACAATAGTTCACCTCAGGTAACCCGAGGTAACCCTCCACATGCATATAAGCCATTAATGTATAACGATTATTGTTATTAGTTCATTAATAGTATTCAAGTTCATGTTCATTCCTGCTGGTTACTCATTCTTCAGTTAAATCCGAGTTCTATTTCACTCACAGATACAAACTTATATATTATCAACTACGTGCAATTTCAGTCTAATTTTGGTTACCATGTAGTAGGCATTATCACCTAGTTCAAATTCGTGATGTCAGGCTAAGTTTTTGATCTTACCAAATATTTATTTCATCGGACGTAAAGATAATTATACTCGAGAGCTACGGAAAGTCTCTGGTGTATGAAGTAGTCATTACATGATACTCGTCAATACTACATGGTTAAACTGCACAACACCATTATCCACTTCCTAGTCTACCAATATGAATTTGTATTTACTCAATTTTCTATATATGGGGTATGAGAACTCCACTTTCCCAAAATCTAGTACATGGTCACAGGGTATAAAGGCTTTACAACTTCTGAATTCATTTTAAACCTGTTTCATATCTAGATAACTTATATTTATTTTTAAATTATTAAGGTTTGGAATGCCAAGGTCATGTATGCTCATACGCAATAGGTGTCAAGGTTTAAGTGTAGTATCAGGGATTAAATCCACTGTATTATGTCTCACGAAGGCAAGGACCTGAATTCTAGTTAGACATACAAACATACCTTACACACACACACACACACACACCACACCACACACACACACACAACACACATATATGCTTGTGAAACTAAAACAAAAGAAACATTGCCTATAGATACCACTAAAATAGGCAGACTGATACACTTGTGCCCTTACTCCTAATATGTTCACGTTCCAATTTTACTGCTGAGGTGACATATCACTTTCAATCCATAAGACTTTAACTATAAGTAACATCATAGTCTTCCTCTGGCTATCGTACTTCTATTCACATTTTCCTCACTCTCCACGATAGCATAATAATAAATGTATATTGCCTACCAGTTATGATAGTTGTATAGGAATAAAGAAGAACCAAATCGAGCCTGGAATTATCTCCAAATTTAATCCAAACCCCTAAAACTCTATGTTCTCCATCGCCTTTGTTGGTGGTCATGACAAACACCAATAGTGATCAACTTCTGTCCTTGCACTAGTAACATAAACACATGTTTGAATTCTGCTTGCAAGCAACCATTCCCAGATTCATCAAATCCCAGTCATAGATAAACCGGAAGTACTTGACGTGTCGGTTATACTATACTTATTACCAAAAATAAAAGAAGAGATAAGAACATTTCCGTCTGATTGCACTTCCCCGATGGAGTTTAACAGAGTTAGAAGAAGAAGGATCTTAAAGATTCAGCTATCAACTCGTTTACTAAAGCATATATGCATGATAATCACACGGTTCTTGAAGTTATCAAGTGAAACGTTCATCTATAGGCTTGCACATAATAAAATTTCTCATGAACTATAAACTGCATAACCTCGGCTTAATCATGTTTTTCTCTTTAGATGATAATTTCTCAATGGCCATAAAAATGCGTAAGCCAGAAGAATTGTCATTTAATAATAATACAACATTCCTCACTGGCATACTATTGGTACTTTAATGTTCAAATAGGACCAATTCTCCCAACTTCAGTCTCACAGATTCTCAACTTAACATATTTCTCCATTTTAAATAGACAATTTCTATAATACCATTCCCTTGTCTCTATACATCTTGCAGAATTTGAAAGCCTTACATCTCTCAAGGAATCAATTGGCGAAGAAGTACTAGATTATTCACATGACTTTCAAATATGCAATAACTATTAACATCAATCATAGATCAAAAGGATTTGTCTCTAACAAACTGTTAGTTTTAAGTGTACAAAGGAGCAAGTGTTTATGTGGCCAAGCGATACATGTGGATATCAAGTGCTTCTTAATGCTCTTGATGGAAAACACCCTAAAGAGGATTATCGCCTAGTAAGTATCAACGCTTAAGTTCTTCCTTTTACATGCTAATTAATCATTTCCAATTTCTTCATCAACAATTTTGTCGATCAATTCAATTCTCTAGCATTATATATTATATATATATATATATATATATATATATATATATATATATATATATATATATATATATATATATATATAGGAAAATTTTCAAATGAGAAACTTTCTCATAATAAGCTTCGTGAGAAAACCATATAAGAGATTTTGTGGATGATCCGAACCGTTCATCTTGATCTACATACTCTAATTAGACTGCCAATAAAAAATCACGCGATTCCAACTTTTTTTACCGATGCATCAAGTGACATCTTTATTCTACGGTGATATAACATATGTTTTGTAACCACTTGTTGTATGGGTAAAAAAGCTCGGACTCGCGTAATTTTTAATTGATAGTCTAAATAAAGTATATAGATCAAGATGAACGGTTCGGATCATCCACATAAAGCTCCTATATAGTTTTCTCACGTCTTCGTGTGAGAAAGTTTCTCACACGAAGACTACTATATATATATATATTATATATATATATATATATATATATATATATATATATATATATTATATATATATATATATAATATATATATATATATATAATGACTGTCATCAAAGAACTCCGTTAAATGTAACCTTATAGTGATCTCTAACACACAAAAATACAAGCACTTGATTTATCGTATGTATACGATGCAATTATATACTAAACAACCCTAGAATTTAATCCATGATTGCATTCTATCAAAAGATAAAACATCAATTTAGTTAAGGACTTCTAATGACAAATTCTTAATTTTCTTAAGCTCAATTGGAGAAACAATTATGACCAGGGGAAGGAAAATTGTGTTGCCAAAAATCAGAAATCTCTCTTGGAGGTCATGACAATGGAAGAGAAGGTTCCAAATCCAAACATTTAATCCATTTCCAATAACTCAGGTTAAAGAACTCTCCACCCACACAATTAACAGAAATTTCATAAATAAAAAAGAATAAATATCAAGGGATTGAAGTTTGAAATGATGTTAAATCTGAAACAAAGGCAACTCCCTCACCTAGGGCTTCTCCTCTCTTTTAGATCATCACACCCCGCTCTGCCTCGCTACCCCCACGCGCCGCCTGCGCGCCTCGCCGGCCGCCTGCTCGCCTGGCCCGCCGCCTGCGCTGGCGCGCAGCCCAGCATTGCCGAGAGAGAGAGAGAGAGAGAGAGAGAGAGAGAGAGAGGGAGAGAGAGAGTTTGATTTGGGTGGGAATGATTTTTGGTTTCATTCCCTCAGATCTGAGGGAGATGGGAAGGGGAAATGAGAAAGAGAGAGGAGCCCTATTTTTCCTCTCCCCAAACATATATAAATGTTTTATTTTAATACTTCTCTCCTACCTCAAACAATGCCACATGTATCATACAATTTTAGATTAATCCTAGCCCTACATCACCCCTCCTCATGCACACCTACCTCCTTCCTTTAAATATTCAATAACACAAAGTCATGGTATTTCTTTGTATTTGATTGAATTTTCTAGTATTTACACAGTATACCCACATACTAATTTATTATATATGCAAACACTTCTAAAAAAAAGATTAAAATTAAAATTAAAATTTTGTATACACACACATATGTTCGTACAAGAATGATCGCAATATACATAACATGTACATATACAATATGCAAATTTATCCCACTACCAGAATACCCTCAAAGTTTCTAAAAATTCACTTTTACACTGGATTAATTCAATGATCATCTCAGATAATCCCGTATAATCTTATAAATCACGGATTTGAATATTTAGATCAAGATTTTAAGAATCGGGGTGTTACATATAGTTTTTCCACTTTTGATCATTTTAGCCTATATGTTTAGTCCCACATCGGATAGCAGATGGGAAGGAGAGTGATTTATCATTCCTTCCTCACCCTGCTTGTTATAAGTTGTGGATTTTGAGTCGGGTTAACAACACACACGCCCGCCCGTCTACTCCGGTGCTGGCGCTGCGTGGTGTGGTGTGGTTGTTAAGTGCAAGCGAGTGTACCCTGATCAATCTTAATCTACATTTTTATGTTCTGACTCTCTCTAATTAATTTTTTCAAACTTATTTAAAACATGGCCTTAATTAACCACTAACGGACTAAACATAGCTGTGATTAAAATTGGGCCTTAATTAACCACTTACGGACTAATCCTAAGCATATAAAAGGAAATGAAAAGAGGGGAGAAAAAAGCAGCAGAAGCACCTGCAAAGAAAAACCAAAAATTCTTCTTTTTACTTGTTTTAAGTTATGGTTTTTTAGTTTTTTGTTTTGCAGGCGACTATTCCACTCTGAGAAGAGACCTAGACTTTACGCTCAAATCGGGTGTTGGTGTCTTTCCAGGAAGCTTTTACTGCTAATTGACGGTGGCCGATCAACGTCCGAGTGATAGGACGGTCTCAATCTTTTAGGGCAGTGACTTGTCATGACTACTCTGTCACAGCCTAAAATTTTTTTTCTCATTATATATATATATATATGCACATATAGACTTGTGTCCTTCCCAAAGGATTTGAGACCGAATCCTCCCCACTCAAATTCACCCTCCGATATTCCGCTGAAGTTGATCTATTTTATTTCAAATATCTATAAGCTAAAAATCAAGTGTTATGAATACTTTTTACCCTCCATCAAGCGATGCAAAATTACGTATTTGAGACTTAATGTTTTATTTTTTATGTATTTTAGAAGGCTCATTGTCAATGTCTGCTTGCTACGACCTCTGATAACTTACTTCATATCCAACAGAAGGTAGATATTTTATGCAGCTCACTTAAAGAGGGGGAATAGCTGGCTTAAAGGAACAGGATGCAGCTGCAAAATACATTTGTTTTAACAGAGTTGTGCTTCCTCCTCCAATGCAACATGCATACTTATTCTGTCTGTTTCAGCACAAATCATCATCCATTCCTCAGTTCTATCGTAAATCGCCGGCGCCTTTTCCTCCCAAAAATAAATGCCGCCAATATCAATCTAGATCTGATCGCAGGTGTTGACAGCAGATTACATTATATAAAGAGCTGGGAGGGCCTCTAATACAAGGAGAATAAGTTATATATGGAAACCAAGTCAAGATCTGAATTCTGTCATTAGCAGCTCAAGGTGAAATCTAGGTTCCAACCAAGTTAAAACGACGTTACATGAATCAAGAACTAAACCTGAAAGAAAAATTTAGTGAAACAAAGCCATTGGCACAGAGGTATCATCTCTCAGTCTAAACTGGCTTGACCTGGCACAGTAGTCAAAATCACTTTAAAAAGAAAATAATGAGAATTAACCCAACTACAACATGTTTCTGACTGATAACTGGATAAACACTACTAGTCCACATATCAAAATCCTCTTCTGTTACTATAACAAGAACAAAAGCAGAAGGCAAAAAGTGCAGAATCATGATAACTGTCAGGTATTGGCATCTAGATAACCATCTAAAAGAACCAATCTTCTTTCCTCAACTTAACTACTATATAGCAAATGCTACTGCAGAGATTCACGAGGCACAACTTCACAGAGCTTGGGCTTTCTTAGGCTTCCTCGGAGCAATCTGTGTTTCGGGCTGCAAAAGAAAATACACAAAACTGAGAACATGCATTACAGGCTGCAAGTAGTTAAAGAAACAATCAGTTTGCTCATCATTTAATCTGAATCCAACATTGAACTTTTGAAGTATTCATATATAATGAGAGAGAGAATTTAGAAAATGAAATTCAAAATATGGCCACAAATTCCAATAGAGAATCATGGGCTTCCTTGTTTGGATGTTGGAAATATGAGGTCCTGATATTATCAATGTTAAAATTTATAATTATTTGATATAAATACTAAAATATTTCTAAAGTAAACATCATTTTGATTTTGAAGGGGACAGCAAACTATAAGAGGTAACAAGGTATAATAAGGTAGCCCAGTGTTTATATAGTCAGACTGTTAGCAAAATGGAGCAGCAGCAACCAGACTCCAGAATCTGGGAGTAGCGGCGATGTAGCTCAATGAGTGTTGTAGCTCAATAAGTGTCTCTTTAACCAGAAACTGATAAATTCAACAAGCCGTGCATTTACGACCAAATATTTAAAAAAAAAAAATTCAAGAGATGCACCTCCTTCTTAACGGGCTCTTCCTTCTCTGACAGGATCAATTCAATATGACAAGGGGACGACATATAAGCTGCAATTAAGAAAAAAAAAAGGTTATTCATCAAAGAGTTCTAAAACCTCAAGTAAAGGTTAAGTAGACCAAAGGGGACTAACGATTGATCCGCCCATGGGCACGGTATGTCCGGCGCCTTTGTTTCTGGGCCTGGTTCACTTGGATGTGAGATATATAAAGTGTATCAACATCCAAGCCCTTGACCTGAATAGATTAACAAGTAATAGAAAAAACTATTTAGAAAAATAGGCGGTGGTTCTAAATCTGAAAAGAATGCATTATTCTAGTATCATAATCACACTAAAAAGAAGAAGAATGCTAAATTTGAAGGAAAAGAATAGTGCAGAGGTTCATACATCAGCATTGCTTTCAGCATTTTTGAGTAAATCGAGGATAAACTTGGCAGACTTAGCAGGCCAACGTCCCTGTCCATTGGAATGACGGTTCTTAGCTTGGGCAGTTCGGCCAACACCTCCACAAAACCTTCGGAAAGGAATAGCCTGCTTGTGAGCGATGACATCCTCGAGATACCTCTTAGCCTTGCCCAAAGGCAACTTTCTAATTGCAAAAGCTGTTTCCCGGGTATTCTGTCAAATAGACAGCAGACATGAAATGAGAAAGATGACAAACACTTGGAAACTTGTAGTAGCAATGAGTACTCTATTAAGATGCAATTCTACCAATAAAAAAAATACATCAGAGCATGTTTTAATATGGCCTCTGTTCAAGCTATGACAAAGATTCCCTTTCCGAAACAAAATTAATACACGGTTAAAACAAAACATTAACTTTTATAACAAACGTAGATACACAGAATCCTTGGAACTTGTGCTTAGCAAAATATTTCCGATTGGCAAATCAACAGTAAATAGAAAAGCATGTTTAGAAATTAGATTATAAAAATTATTAATAACGAGATGACTTGGTACAACCAGCAACCATCATTTCATTCTCTAGTATCACATGAAAATGCCAATAAAGGCCACTCATCCAGATTTATTTCTACCATAAAATACTTTGTGCTAAATAAAACATTCACGCATTCATTTCTATACTATACAGATGCGCAAATGCAAGCATATGCTAAATAATTATAAATAAACAAAGAATAACATAAACACACATAGTTCAGTTTTTTACAAAAGTTTTACCATCATATAAACCACAGATCCCAATATTTTGTAGAAGAGCAAGAATGAGAGGGAATGTTCAACTAAGCAAGAATTGTTATAAAGCAGACAGCAACATTGACGTATCTCTTCTACAAAACTCAAATTGTTAACCAAGCCCCAGGAACCAACTTTTTATTCAGCAAGAATACTATGGGATTCATCAAAAGCTCATGCCAATTCATTTTTGTTATATGGGATAACAAGGAACTACCTATTTAAAAACTGAAACATAAAATGAAAAAAAAGTTAGGCTATAATTATTATCTGCTCTCTATACTGGACTTGCATCAATAAAGTCACCGGAGTTTCACCATAATGCGGATAATTTCCTAAAACTTACAAGAAATACAGTGATCAAGAAAAAAGAGCTGCTTTCCCCATAACATGATGGAAATACAAGTAAATAGAATTGTTGCGCACACAAGCATGCAAGAGGGATAAAAATAGAAGCTAGCCACATATACATAGTGGAGTTGTGGCAATCCACAGATGAGATTTAAATCTGTCAGTTATCACATTACTTTTTGTATGTAATAATCAAACACCATTACACAATGCACTTCAATCCAAACTCAATCAGACAGTCAAGCCCACTGTGACCAGAATGTGCTATTAAATGGGTTATATGAGTTACAACAAGGCCACACATTGATATACAGGCTGAGTTCAGGTCTCTTAATCAGGCCCAAGTGTTAAACAATCAGGGTTTCCAGGTCACCATAATTACCGAGCAAACATACCTCAATCTGACCAGACCGATTACCTCCCCTCCCCCACCCCCCCAAACAAGAGGCCTATTAAACCAATTCATAAAAAGCAGACCCTTCTTTTCTCCAAGGTAATGAAAATAGAAAGCAAGGGGCATTTTAAATTTGGGAATAATAAATAAAATCACTAGATAATCACTATTTTACATGTTTCACTGTTTTTGAACCTTTTGTCATTGACAGTCTACAGAGGTTCACCCAATAACAGTGAAGATGATCTCCCTAAAGTTTACGAGAGGTATGTTCAGGGAGGAAGCAAACCCCTGCTTTTTTACTTTAGGTTGTACAGATTAAAACAAAATTCTCTCATTGTCCACCAGTAATTATATAAAAAAAAATGTACAAAATACTGACTCAATGATTTTCTGATGTGCCATTGCCTATTGAACCTTTTGTCATTAACATAGTCTATATAGGTTCACCCAATAACAGTGTATATGATTTCCCCACGAAAGGCCTGATCATGGGAAACAACAAACCCAGCATTTTTCTTTAGGTTGTCGAGATAAAACTCTCAGTTTGAGAAAAAAATTATCTCATTGTGGAGCAGTAAACATAAAAGAAAATAAATACAAATACTAACTGAATAATTCTCTGATTGTGCTATTGTCTATTGAACCTTTTGTCATTAACAGTCTACATAGGTTCTCACCCAATAACAGTGCACATGATTTCCCTATAGTCTACGAAAGGCCTGTTCATGGAGACAACAAATACCTGCTTTTTTCTTTAGGTTGTCAACATAAAACTTCAATCTCGTTGGTGGAAAAGAAACTAAAGAACTAAAAAATGACCGTGATTTTTTGTGTACTCTATTTAACCTTTTGTCCTTAACATGACGTAGAGAGGTTCAGCCAAAGTCAATAATAGTGTGGATCTCTCTAAAGTTTGAGTCACGTTTGTGGAGAAATCTATGCTTTTACTTTAGGTGTAGAAATAAATTTGACGCTTAATCTTCAAGTGTAGAATAAAATTTGACCGCACAGTGAATTAGAAAATAAAATATAAAACTAAATCGTAATAATATCTCTATGTGGCACTGTCGATTGAACCTTTTGTCATAAATGTAGTCTCCAGAGGTTCACCCAATAACAGTGATGATGATTTACCTAAAGTTTACGAGAGGCCGGTTCATGGGGACAACAAAACCCCACTTTTGTCTTTAGATGTGGAATAAAATTTGATCTCATGGTGGATCAGACAGTAAGATAATAGAATCTGAATCATAATAATTTTCTATGTGTCAATGTCTATTGAACCTTTTTTCACAGTCTCCAAAGGTTCACCCAATCACAGTGTAGATGATTTCCCTAAAGTCTACGAAAGGCCTGTTCATGGAGACAACAACCCCTGCTTTTTTCTTTAGGTTGCGGATAAAATTGTCTCATTGTTCAAATAAGATAACGAAAACTTGCTTGTATTAATTTTCTTTTTGTGCAATCTTCTGTCGAATCTTTTACAGAAATATAGCCTCCAGAAGTTCACCCAATAACAGTGTAAATGTTTCCATAGTGTTTACGAGAGAACTGTTCGTGTAGACAACCACCACCTGCTTTTCCTCTTTCATTGTGGAAATAAAATCATGTCATTGTGGATTAGGAAATAAGACAATAAAAACTTAATCATGATAACTTTTCTGTGTCATTTGTCTATTGAACTCTTTACTCATCAACATAGTTTACAAAGCTTCACCCAGTAACTATGTAGATGATTTCCCTAAATTTTAGGAGAGGCATGTTCATGAAGACAACAAAGCCCTGATTCTTCAGCTCGTGAGCATATTTCATAGTGGATAAGGAAATAAGAAAAATTAAAAGCTGACTGATAATAATTTAAATTTGGAAATAATATATAAAGATCACTAGATAATCATATTGAACCTTTACCTTAAATACTCTACAAAGATTCACCAAATAATAGTGTATATGACTTCCCTCGAGTTTACAGAAGGGCTCAAAAGATCACTGTGTTATTTCTTTGCTATGGAAACTTAATCTCCTATCAAATAAGAACAAATGTTCATTAGAAAATAAGAAAAATAAATATCAAATGGTGATAATTTGCTGTATTTGTCATCTATTGAACCTTTTGTCATTGGCATTTCCTACCGAGGTTACCCAAACAATCATATAGACATTTACCTAAATTTTATGACACACCAATTCATGGAGACAACAGACAATGTATTTCCTTCAGGGTTTGGGAATCATACTTAATACAAATTCATCCAATTACTAGTGACATAAAAAAATATATATCTTGACCTCCCAATTACAACTGATCACTCTTCCAATGATTAGTCGACAGAAACTGGCAGCTTAACTAGCACGAGCATGCGAAAAGGAATCATCTAGATCACGCATCATCTTTGAAAGACAAGAATTTCAACAGTGCATGTGTATTAAACTTGTTAGATATATGGAATGATTTCGTCTAGCAGATAGGGGAGATTTCATAGGAAACTGCAAGATTGATATTATATGAATCATGCTATTATAGAGAAGGAAGGACCTCTATAAACTCTAAATTAGAAAATATAGTTTAGTCAAATCTGTAATTGCACAAGATAAGGATTTAACTACAGCTATAAAAAATCAAACCTGCCAAGAAAAACTTAACCATGAGAACACATTCAGAAGAATAAAAGTAATACTAAGAAAATACTCTATGCAACACAGCCTCCAGAGATCCTAAAAGGGTGGTTACATTCTTCATATTACATTAACAAATAATTCCATTCAAGATATTTTCCAGCATTAACTATAATCATGCCCCATTTGCATCAGTTCAACCTTAATGAATTAGACTGATAAATCCCCTCTAACTGAACACACATCATATAGAAATTATCCAAAGTAATTTTCACTATTATGGTGAAATTTTGTGGCTCCAATGAGATGAAAAAGTAATTCTAAGAAACTGATCTGTTCCCTGAATCTCAAGAACACATTCAGATGAATAAACATAATCTAAGAAAACACTTTATAATCATCCTATGCAACACACAATCTTACTTAGACCATCTCCAATGGCCTTTATTCCTCTCTCTCTCTCTCTCTCCTCTCTCTCTCTCTCTCTCTCTCTCTATATATATATATATATATATATATATATATATATATATATATATATATATATAGAGATAGACTTGTATCCTTTCAAAGGATTTGATCCCGGATCCTTCCCACTCAAATTCAACCCTCCAACATTCGAATACAAGATCCACTCCGTTGAAGTTGATCTATACTATTTCAAGTACCTATAAACCAAAAATCAAGTGTTTTAAATACTTTTTGCCCATCCATCAAGCGACGCAAAATGGACGGCCGAAAGTAGTGAGTTGGTTAGATCTATGTCTTTAGACATACAAATTCTCGATCCGGCCATTTCATTATGATCTAAACATTTAAAAACCCCTATGAACTAATTTTTGTTAGATTTCAAATGTTCTACACCGTTAAACTAACCAACTCACTATTTAGGCCGTCCGTTTTTCCCCTACTTGATGGATGGGCAAAAAGTTTTTAAAACACTTGATTTTTGGTTTATAGATACTTGAAATAGTATAGATCAACTTCAACGGAGTGGATCTTGTATTCGAATGTTGGAGGGTTGAATTTGAGTGGGAAGGATCCGGGATCAAATCCTTTTGAAAGGATACAAGTCTATATATATATATATATATATATATATATATATATATATATATATATATATATTTTGGGTGGGGGGGGGGAGCCCATAAGGCCATATCCAATGCAACCCTCTATTTTTGGAGGGGGCTGGGGAATATTCATGCATATTCCCCAAATATAGAGAGATGGAAAGAGAGTTGCTCGCAACCCTCTATTTAACAAAAATAATATTTTAATATTAAATAGTAATATTAGTTTAAATGTTAATAATCATTTAAAAGTAAATTATCATTTAACAAAAATTAGACCGTTAGAACCGTCCCGTCAAGGCCTTTTAAATGAGACTAATATTGAATGCCTTTGGAGTCAATTTTAAATTAGTTTATTTTTAATATAATATAATATTATTATTTAGTAAGCAAATACAAGAGGATCTATTCAATCCGCCCCAAAGATACTACAAACAAAAATTAAATTATATGAGAAAAATACAATAACAATAAACTAAAAATCTGATAGGTTATTTTTGTAGCCACCGATATTGTACCGATATCCTGATAGACCTCCAAATCCAGCTCTTCCCGAAAATTGAGTAGAACTATCGAATTGAAAATAACTACTATTTCTGCTAATGATTTCTTTTTTTTTTCTTTCAAAGAATGCATGTTCTCTCACATCAGCAATCTTACTTAAATCCATCGACATTATTTCTTTATCCCTCGAGATCATGCTTAAAAAGAAATTGCCCACACTATTGAGCCAAAGTTGATTTCGTCGTTCTAACTATACAACCCATTGACCTAACTTTCTTTTTTTGTTTTCAAATTTAACTTTTTTCGTTTTCAAATTTAACTTGCATCAGTTGAAGCATGTTTTTCCTAGCAAGTTCACGTTTCTCCTGCATTTCTTTGAAATTAGTAAGAATAACATCATCACAGTCAGAACTAAACTCAGCTGATTTTCTTTTCACCTTTGCCTTCTTTATTCCAAGAGGTCAATTTGATAAGTTGTTGGTAGGATATTTTGTCATTCATGAGATCGATGCAGTTCATCGAGTTCAACTCTGATCCTTCACAGACACCCATCTTTGAAGGCGTATAGTCAGCCCACTTCTCGGCATCCTTCAGAATTGGCCAAATATGTTCATATTAAAAATCTCTTTTTTTAGTTTCTTATTCATTGAGAGTTTTAGCTTTAGTAATTTAAAAAATTAATTAAAAGATTTATAATAACATAATATTGTAAATATAAAGTTAGATGCTTACTGTATTTATTTCAGAAGCTCCACTTGGATTGAGACACTCGATTTGTCAAATGCAACCCCTAAATTTATCTAAATTTATTTATGGCCTTCTTAATTAAGTCCCAACGACTTTCTAGTGATCTTTGGCTCCTCTGTTCTCCGTAGGTCTTTTACATTCTGATGATACATTATTACAAGACTGAATCTTGGGACATCTCAAGTCATGCATAGCATAAGACTTGGTCTTCTTGGTGTCTTTCCTTGGGAAAGACATGTGATAATGAAAGAGTTGTAAATGAGGAGTTGAGAATACGAAGAGTTTGATTGAATATTGTTTTAAAAAAAAGATAAGAATAAAATACTTAAATAGAGGGCAAATGGATTAAAGATGTAAGATTGGAATCCAATGCTGGGTAGATGACAATTGATTAAAGAAGTAAGATTGGAATGTAATGCTGGGTAAATGACAAGTTGATTAAAGATATGGTGAGATTGAAATTCAATGCTCAGTAGAGGACAAGTTGATTAAAGATATTGTGGGGTTGAAATCTAATACTAGGTAGAAGACAAGTTGATTAAAGATGTGAGATTGAAAACCAATGCTGGGTAGAGGACAAGTTGATTAAAAATGTGGTAGAATTTGAATCCAATGCTAGGTATAGGCCGAGTTACTTAAAGATATGGTGGTATTGTAATTGAATGCTGGGTAGGACAAATCTCTTATAAATATGAACTTAGGATTGGAATCTAACTCTATCCCCATATCATCTTAAACAACTCTTTTATCTCTACAAATCCAAAAATGAACTTTGGAGCTGGACCATCTTAGAGTTTCTCTTCTTCTGATGGTAAAACTCTTAATCTCACCTTTCAAGATTTGGAGCAAGAACTATCAGAGATGGAGGTGGAAATCTTAAATTTTAATGTTACATAGTAATAGTAATATTTTAATGTTAAATAGTAAAATTTTAATGAAAAAATTAGAGGGATGAAAGAGATATAAAGTGATCCCTCTATTTTACTGTTCACAATTTTAAATACCATTTTTGCCCTTAAACTCTCATGTAACATTTCAAGAATACCAAATGTATCATTTAATATAGGTAAACTAATTATCTAAAATCAATATAACTTCAAATTTACTTTTCTATTTTAAATAAAATTTATATCGGTGGAAATGTCTCACTGAAACCTTCATAATGAGACTAATATTAAATATTCGAGTATTAATTTTAAATTTTTCATTATCAAACATTGAAAATACATCGAAATTGAAATACACCGAACTTAAAAAAATGCATTCTTTCATTATCGTGTCTCTACCATAAGCGTTCAATTAGTGCATTTCGAAATTCAAAGTGAGCCTCTCGATCTTGAATCTTATGTCGAGCGAGGAATCGTCTGAACCTTTTGTCGTCATCATCCTCCATCTCTTCAGCATTTGAAGGTTGAGTAGAATCAATATCATATGATTCTTCCTCGCGTTCATCCTCTACAGTCATATTGTGTAGTATTACACAAGCAGTCATGTAGCACTCATCCCAAAAATATGCTAGTCCCTTCATGATGGCAAAATGTGCTTGAAGGACTCCAAATGCTCTCTTCCACATCTTTTTGATATCCTTCTTGCATGGCTGCAAAGTATTGCTTCTTTAGACCTTGGGGTCAGGATATAGTTTGTACAAGAGTGGACCATTTGGGATATGTCCCACCGGCCAAATAGTAATCATCATCATAAACTTTTCCTAAGATATTGTAATTAGCAGGAGTAATAACCCGTGCTAGTTTGTCAAATAAAATTGACGATTGTATAGCATTAATATCATTGTTAGATCCTGATAATCCAAAATAAGCAGGCCACATCCATAAATCATATGATGTTACTGCTTCTAGAATAATCGTTGGCTTTCCTTGGCATCTTGAGTACTGTCCTGCCTAAGCAGTTGGACAATTTTTTCATTTCCAGTTTACGTAATCTAAACAACCAACATTCCTGGAAGCCCTCTCTCTTCGCCTTTCTATAGCAAAGGTCTAATGTCGTTTGGTGTAAGGCACCTCAGATATTCTTCTCTTAAAAACAAAATCTCTTCAAACATTCTATTGTTGTTGACTCACCAATCCTAATATATTTATCGGTAATATATGTTGATGTTCCATACACTAGCATACGGTGTGCAAATGTTATTTTTTTGCAAAGTATAAAATCCTAATTTACCGATAACATCTCTCTTCTGTACGAAGTTGTTATGCTCTGATACTCCATTGACAATGCGAAGAAATAGACTCTTCGACATCTAAATCTTCTACGAGAAATATACTCTCCGTATGCGGGGTTCTCATAAAAGTAATCATTCCAAAGTCTAGAGTTACATTCTTCTCTCCCGCGATTGATCATCACATGGTCGGGAATCGAGCCTCTCAATTTTGCTCGCTCGTTCCTTTGAAGACGACGAGCATGCAATTGTTTTAAGACTTCCTTTTCCTCCCCATCTCTGCTAGTTCCTGTCCTCAATCTTGAAAGATGAGACCAAGAGTTTCGCCATCAAAAGAAAAGGAATCCCAAGATGATCCGGCTCCAAAGTCATTTTTGGATTTGTGAAGATAAAATGAGTTGTTTAAAATGATATAGGAATAGAGTTATATTCCAATCCTGAGTTAGTTCATATTTATAAGAGATTTGTCCTGCCCAGCATTGGATTCTAATCCCATCATATCTTTAAGTAACTTGTTTTCTACCCAGCATTGAATTTCAATCCCATCATATCTTTAAGTAACTTGTTCTCTACCCAACATTGGATTCTAATCCCATCATATCTTTAAGTAACTTGTTCTCTACCCAGTATTGGATTCCAATCCCACCATATTTTTAATCAACTTGTCCTCTACCCAGCATTAGATTCCAATCTCACATCTTTAATCAACTTGTCTTCTATCCAGCATTGAATTTAAATCTCACCATATCTTTAATTAACTTGTCCTCTACCCAGCATTGGATTCCAATCTCAACATATCTTTAATCAACATGTCCTTTACCCACCATTGAATTTCAATCTCATATCTTTAATCAACTTCTCTACACAACATTGGACTTCAATCTCACATATTTAATCCATTTGCCCTTTATTTAAGCATTGTATACTTATCTTTCTTTACAACTTTATTCAATCAAACTCTTATTCTCAACTCTCCCCATTCACAACTCTTTCATCATCACATGTGGGTTCCCGAGGAAAGGCACCCCCACCAAGAAGATCAAGTCTTCTGCTATGTATGGCTTGAGGTGTCCCAAGATTCAATCTTTGATACTAATCAAAAGGTCACCATATGAGAGAGGATCGCAGTAATGTATCATCAGAATGTAAAAGACTTTTACGTGAAACAAAAAGTTAAAGATCACTAGAAAGTTGTTAAGACTTAATTAAGAAGGCCATAAATAAATTCAGGAGTTGTATTTGACAAATGAGCATCTCAATTCGAGTGGAGCTTCTAAAATAGATATAGCAAGTATCAAACTTTAGATTTACAATATTATGTTATTCTGAATTTTTTTAAATTTTTGTTAGATTCCTAAAATTAAAACCCTCAATGAATAAGAACCTTAGAAAAAAAATTCAATACGAGCATATTTGGCCGATTCTGAAGAATGGTGAGAAGTGGGCCGACCCTACGCCTTTAAAAATGAGTGTCTTTGAAGAATCAGAGTCAAACACGATGAACTACATAGATCTCATAAGTGACAAACAATATCCTGGCAACATCTCATCAAATCGACCAGTTGGAAAAAAAGAAGAAAAAGGTGGAGAGAAAATCATCTAACTGTGATGATGTTATTCTTACTAATATTAAAGAAATGTAGGAGAAACATGAACTTGCTAGTGAAAACATGCAACTGATGCGGATTAAATTTGAAAAAGAAAAAGAGCAAATTAGATCAACAGATTGTACAATTAAAACAGCGAAATCAACTTTTGGCTTAATAATGTGAGCAATTTCGTCTTAAGCATGATTGCGAGGAATAGAGAAATAATGTTGATAGATTTAAGTAATATTGCTGATGTGAGGAAATGTATATTCTTTAAAAAGAAAAAAACTTGAAATCATTAACAGAAATAGTAATGATTTTCATTTCGGCAGTTCTACTCAATTTTCAAGAGGAGCTAGCTATTGGAGGTTCGTTAGGATATCAGTACACTGCCGATGGCTATACTATATTTTTAGTTTATTGTTATCATTTTTTCTCGTAACTCCGCTAGTGCACCGTTCATTGTCTGTCCCAAGTCAGGATAAAGGAAGAGGGTTGTGGTACGCATGTGACAACCAATGTAAAACATGGTCACATAATATAAACATGAACCAAGAACTAAATTTTGTTAGGGCGTTCCCTACTGAGCGACGCACTACATCGGAGCCCGTGTGTAGTGAAAAGTGGGCAAGGGTTGCTTGGTCGTCGTCCATAAGCGACACGCCACATCGACGCCCGAATGTGGTGTCAAATGAGCAAGGGATCCCGCACTTTTATGAGCAAGTGACGGTAAAGAAGTTAGCTCATAAATATAGGATTATGTTAGCATTGTGGAACATAGGTTCTCTTACAGATAGATTAGCAAAGTTAGTTGATGCTATGATTAGAAAGAATGTTAGTATTTTGTGTGTGCAGGAGACTAAATGTGTAGGTGAAAAGGCTAGAATTATAAAGCCTTGGGGTTATAAACTTTGGTATACTGGTAGAGATAAAAATCGTAATGGGGTGAGTGTTATCATAGATAAACAACTGCTTGAGGATATAGTTAAGATAGGAAGAAGGGTGATAGGATTTTACTAGTTAAACTTATTTTAGGTAGGAAGATTTTTAATGTTACTAGTGTCTATGCACCGCAAGTAGGACTTGATGAGTCCAGTAAGCGTCAATATTGGGCGGTTCTAGATGACAGTGCAAGGGATACCCATTAGAGAAAAGCTTTTCATAGGCAGTGACCTCAATGGGCATCTAGGAACTAGTCATTATAGGTTTGATAGTGTACATGGAGGATTTGGTTTTGGGGAAAGAAATGAACCAGGTAACTCGATTCTAGATTTTGATTTGTCCTATGATTTGATCTTAGCGAATACTTGGTTTAGGAAGAGAGTCCCACTTGATTACTTTTAGAAGTGGATCAAGTACGAGCCAAATAGATTTCTTTTAACTAGGAGAGTAGATAGAGGTAGTTGCATCGATTGTAAGGTAGCACCGGGTGAGTGTAGTAACCCAACATAAACTCTTAATTTTAGATGTTCAGATTAGAAAAAAGATTAAGAAAGATTAAACATAAGTTAGATCCTAAGATTAAGTGGTAGCGGCTACAAAAAGGTAACTAAGAAGTATTTATAGATCGAGTAGTACATGAAGTAGATTGGAATGCCCAAGATGATTCCAATACAACATGAAACTAAATTGCTAGCTGCATTAAAAGAGTAGCTAAAAATGTACTTGGTGAGTCACAGGGTAGTGCTCCACCATGTAAAGAAACATCATGGTGGAATGAAGAGGTAAAAGTTGCCATTAAAATCAAACGAGACTCCTCTTACAGAGATTTGAAGAAAAATTGTGATGGAGTGAGTTTAAAACTGCTAAGAAAGCTGTTCAGAATGTAAGAGCAAAAGTGTACAAAAAATGTGTGAGAAAGTGGACACCAAAGAGGTTGAAAAGGATATATATAGAATTGCTCGAATAAGGGAGAGAGAGGCTAGAGACTTATGTACTGTGAGGTGTGTCAAAGATGAGGATCAGAAGGTTTTAGTTCGAGATGAAGAAATCAAAGAAAAATAGTATTTTGACAGATTGTTTAATGGTAGTTCTACTCAAGATTTGAGTGACTTTACCATTCAGTGCTAAGATATGAACTGTAATTACATCCGAAGAATTAGCGAATCTGAAGTTAAAGAGGCCTTGAAGAGGATGAAGTCAAGAAAGCTGTTGGCCCGGATGAAATTCTTATTGAGGTATGAAGATGCTTAGGAGAGATGATTGTGAGATGGTTGAAAACCTCTTTAACAAGATCTGGCTAACTAAAAAGATGTCAAATAAGTGAAGAAAGAGTACCCTAATACCTCTCTATAAGAACAAGGTGATATTCAGAGTTGTTCAAACTACCGTGGAATAAAACTCATGTGTCACACCATGAAGCTTTGAGAAAGGGTAATTGAACACAGGTTAAGGCAGAATGTTAAAATATCAGAGAACCAGTTTGGGTTCATGCTGGAACGATTGACGGCAGAGGCTATTCATTTGCTTCAACTTATAGAGCGATTTCAAGAGAAGAGGAAAATTTTGCATATGGTCTTTATTGATTTAGAAAAAGCTTATGATAAGGTGGCAAGAGAGGTATTATGGTGCACATTGATGAAAAAGAGAGTTCCCATCAAATATATTGACATAATCAGGACAAGTACGATGGAGTAGTGGCAAATATCAGAACTTGTGGAGGCATAACAAGTGATTTTTCTATCAAAATTGGATTGCATCAAGGACCTACATTGAGTCAATTCTTATTTGCTAAAGTGATGGATGAGTTTACTAGAGCTATTCAGGATGAGATATCGTAGTGTATGCTATTTGCTGATGATATTGTCCTACTCGATGAGATGAGAGCTGGGGTAAATGCCAAATTGGAGTTATGGAGACAAACTCTAGAATCTCAAGTTTTAGATTAAGTAAGGCCAAAACAGAACATATGGAATGCAAATTTAGTAAACAAAGGATCCGATATTATAGTATTGTGACACTAGACGGACAAGGAATATTGATGAGCAGTCATTTTAAGTTCTTAGATTCTATTATCCAAAAGGATGGAGAGATCAATACAATAATGATGTCAACCATATGATCCAAGCCGGCTGGTTTTAGATTAAGGCTAAACAGAGTATATGGAATGCAAATTTAGTAAACAAAGGATCTGAAATTATAGTATTGTGACACTAGACGGACAAAGAATACCGATGAGCAGTCATTTTAAGTTCTTAGATTCTATTATCCAAAAGGATGGAGAGATCAATACAATAGTGATGTCAACCATATGATCCAAGCCGGCTGGTTGAAATGGAGAAGCACAACAGGAGTTTTATGCGACCGTAACCAGTATTGTTAGAGGCGATCGAGGCGATGCGCCTCAGGCATGAGGCGAAGCGAGGCGCAATAATGTGCCCCGCATCGCAGTCGAGACGCGCGCCCGAATGCGCCTCGCGCGAGGCGATCGCCTCTATGCGCTTATTGTTTGTGGGGGGTCGGGTTACAACCCGCTAATTTAGCAGGTAAACCCGGCCCGCTTAAGTTGGATAAAAAATAAAAATAAAAAATACCAACCTTTTTACTGCAGGCGAACCCAATCTAGGGCAGAGGGGCCCCCACATTCGTCGTCGTTGCCTTCGTCACTATCGCATTCGTCGTCGCGCCAGGTAAGCACTCTCTCTCCACTCCAGCTCTCTCTCCCCCCCCTCTTTCGACCCTCTCTTATCTCTCTCTGTCTCTCTTCTCTCTCAGAGAGAGATCTCTCATCTTTGAGAGAGAAGAGAGACAGAGAGAGATTAAGAGAGAGAGAGAGAGAGGAAGAGGGGGGAGAGAGCTGGAGAGGAGAAAGAGATCAAGAGAGAGGAAGAACAAGAGAGAAACAAAGAGAGATCTATCTCTGATGCATTATTAGTGTAAATTTTTAGTGCCTTTTTAGTGTAAATTTTTTAATACATTTTTAGTGTGCATTTTTAATGTCTTGGAATACAAAAAAAAGTATACATCCATAATCATGCGCCTTACTGAAGTATGTGCCTCACTGAATACATCCATAATACATCAATACAAAGAAAAAATACATCCATACAAAGAAGAAATCCATAATACATCCACACATAGAAAAGAATACATTCATAACACATTCATACAAAAAGAAAAAATATGCGCCTCATTGAAGTGAGGCGATCGCCTCGCCTTGCGCTTCGTATGCGCTGGATCTTTTGCGCCTCACACTGCGCCTCGCGCCTCGATAACACTGACCGTAACATTTCGTTATGGCTGAAGGGAAAGTTTTATCGGACTGCTATCAAGGTTCTAAATATCAGATATCGGGATCGTATCGGATGGGGGTTTTTCATATCGGATATCGGGGGAGATATCGAGGATACACACGCATATCGGGCGTTCATATCAAACGCTATATATAATGAAATATTGATAACTAAAAGTTGGTTTAGTGTCATAGATATCATCTACCTAATAAAAATGTTGTAATATGCATGGAAAGACAGTAAAAAATAATGTACATTTGCACGCAGTCGTGCAATAAATAAGTTATTTCATATCGAACGATATATCGGGCGTTATCGGGCGACTTATCGGCCGATATTTCAAATATCGGCCGTTTTTTACTGCAAACGATATGGCTAACGATTTTCTCATATCGTATCGGCAGCAAGCAAAAAGGAGATATCAAACGATATCTCAGTCAACTCGGGCGATATTTAAAACAGGGACTGCTATTAGGCCAGCTTTGTTATGACACAAAATGTTGAGCTATAAAGAGATATCATGCCCAAAAGATGAGTGTAACAGAGATGCACATATTTCGTTGGATGTGTGGTGACACGAGGAGAGGTAAGGTGAGAAATGAAGATATTCGTACTAAGATAGGCATAGCCCCTATAGACAGAGATCAAAGAATCGGCCGAGTCGGATACGACTCGGCCGAGTCGTATCCGACTCGGCGGCCTCCGGTTTAACTCGGAGGCCCGAGTCGCTAGTGGATCGCCGAGTCGACCCGGATCGGGTCTGACTCGGACCCGACTCGGGCGACTCGGCCGAGTCGTTCACGACTCGGCCGAGTCGTTCACGACTCGGCCGAGTCTCCCGAGTCGGGTCCGAGTCAGACCCGATCCGGGTCGACTCGGCGCCCGTGATCTTTCCCTTTAAATCCGATCGGGGAGAGAGAGAGAGATCAGATCTGATCTCTCTCTCTCTCTCTCTCTCTCGCGATCGCCGTCTCCCCCGCGACGCCCTCCGGCCCTCGCCGTCCCACCTCGTCGCCGTCGCCGTCGCTGTCGCAGGTAAATCCTCCCCTCTCTCCCTCTCAGTCTCTCTCTCTCCCTTCCTCTGTGCCTCTCTCTCCCTCTCTTTCTCTGTCTCTCTCCCCCGCAGGCCGCAGCGGCGCGCGCTCTCTCTGGCCTGCAGCGGCGCGCGCGCGCTCTCTCTCTCTGTCGCACACTCTCTCTCTCTCTCGCACTCTCTCTCACTCTGTATCTCTCTCGCTCTCTCTGTCGCACTCTCTCTCTCTCACTCTGTATCTCTCTCTCTCTGTCGCACTCTCTCTCTCTCTCTGTCGCACTCTCTCTCTCTCTCACTCTCTCACTCTGTATCTCTCTCTCTCTGTCGCACACACTCTCTCTCTCTCTCTCACTCTGTATCTCTCTCTCTGTCGCACTCTCTCTCTCTCTCGCACTCTCTCTCACTCTGTATCTCTCTCTCTCTCTGTCGCACTCTCTCTCTCTCTCACTCTGTATCTCTCTCTCTCTGTCGCACTCTCTCTCTCTCACTCTGTATCTCTCTCTCTCTGTCGCACACTCTCTCTCTCTCTCACTCTGTATCTCTCTCTCTCTCTGTCGCACACTCTCTCTCTCACTCTGTATCTCTCTCTCTCTCTCTCTGTCGCACTCTCTCTCTCTCTCTCTGTATCTCTATCTCTCTCTCTCTCTCTCTCTCCCCCTCCCTCTCAGTCTCTCTCCAGTCTCCCCCTCTCTGTCTCTCTGCTCTCTCTCTCCCTCTCCCTGTCAGTCTCTCTCT
Source organism: Agave tequilana (assembly GCA_038442645.1). NCBI lineage: Eukaryota > Viridiplantae > Streptophyta > Magnoliopsida > Asparagales > Asparagaceae > Agave > Agave tequilana. The sequence continues at coordinate 23,816 of JAVJIF010002818.1, forward strand.
CTCTCTCTGTCTCTCTCTCTCCTCCACTGTGTTCCTCTCTCTCTCTCCTCTGTCTCCGTCTCTCTCCCTCTCTCTGTTCCTCTCTCTCTCTAATTAATTTACATTAATGTCATTTAATTTAGGTTAGTTTAGGTAAAGTTAATTTAACTTAATTTAGGTTAATTAATCTAATAAAGTTTTGTAATTAAGTTAGGTAATTTAATAATTTTATTGAAGTTAGGTAATTAAGTTATTGTAAGTTAATCTAGTATAAATTAGTTTAGCTTAATTTAATATAGTTTCATAAATTGAATTGAATTAATTTAAATTAGTTTAGTTAACTTAATTTAGGTTAATTTAATTTAATAAAGTTTTGTAATTAAATTAGGTAATTTAATTATTTTATTAAAGTTAGGTAATTAAGTTAGTGTTGCTTAATCTAGTATAAACTAGTTTAGTTTAATTTATTGTAGTTTCATTTAATTGAGTTTAATTTAATGTTTTTAATTTAGTTAATTTTAGTTTTAATTTAATTTAACAGATAATTTTTTTAAATTTCAGTATGGCTCCAAAGCAACGCGATATTGGATGGGAACATGGTACCCCTGTTGGTGGAAGTAGAAAACTTGTGAAGTGCAATTATTGTGGGAAACAAGTCCATGGTGGTATCACTAGATTGAAGCAGCATATAGCACATGTACCCGGTCAGGTGGAAGGATGCTTGCGAGTATCAAAAGAGATATCTCAAATAATGAGACGACATCTTTCTGAAGGTAGCAAAGAAAGAGCGGCCATTAAATCTAAAAAAGATCGACTTATGAGATCTTTAAGTGAGGAAGATTTCTATGAGGTGACCGAAGAAGATTCTGATAATGAAATTGAAGAAGTTGGTGGTTTGGAAGGAGTTGAAAGAAGACAACTGAAACAAGCCATGAAAGAAAGTCGTGAAATGGCTTGGAGATCGGCAGAAGGAGTTGATATTGGTGGCAGTAGTTCACAGCCTTCAGGATCAGGGAGTAACCGTGGATTGCGTCGGAGTATGACTATGAGAGAAGCTGAAATTCCAGCTCGTGGTATTGATCCTTACATGTTCCCAACAAAACAGAAATCAATCAAAGCATGTTCTCAACTGAGAATATGAAAAAAGTTGGGAAATCCGTGGCGAAGTTCTTTCACTACAATGCAATACCATTCAATGCAGCTGATAGTGGTCCTTACTACCAAGCCATGATTAATACTATTGCGGAGGCAGGTCCAGGTGTAAAAGGCCCTACAGGGTACCAGATTGGCAATCTCTATTTAGAGGAGGAAGTGAAAGAAATTGAAGTATATATTGCTTCAATAAAAACAAAATGGCCGCAGTATGGTTGCACGATCATGTGTGATGGATGGAGTTCTCATAATAGAAAGCCTATTGTTAATTTCATGATTTATTGTGATAGAAGCATGATCTACCATACTTCTGTTGATACCACTAATATCTCGAAGACTGCTGAGTATATATTCTCGCTAATGGATAAAGTTGTTGATGAAGTTGGCGAAGAAAATATCGTGCAGGTTGTCACAGATAATGAGGCAAGTTTCAAAGCAGCTGGTCACATGTTGATGGAGAAGAGAAAACATTTGTTTTGGTCTCCCTGTGCAGCACATTGCATTGATTTGATGCTTGAAGATATTGGCTCTTTGAAATCAGTCAAGGAGACATTGGATGATGCTAAGGTGATCACATCATTCATTTACAATAGCCTTAAAGTGGTGAATTTAATGAAGCTATATACCAAAGATAGAGATTTGTTGAGACCAGGTATAACCGGTTTGCCACCGAGTTTATTTCTATTGAAAGCCTTATTCGCTATGAGCAAGATTTGAAAAGAATGTGCACGACTACAGAATGGCGTGAATTCAACAGGGAAAGGAGTAGAAGAAGTGTGCGAGATAAGGTTGCTAATCTCATTCTGACTGACCGGTTTTTGGAAGAGGCAAGAGAGGTCCAAAACATTATGGATCCTCTTGTTAGAGTCTTGAAGATAGTGGACCAGGACAAGAAACCTACACTATCTATTATATATGAAGCTATGGATAGAGCAAAATTGGCTATAAAGGCCTCAAATAAGAACTGGAAGAAGTACTGGGACATCATTGATAGAAGATGGGAGGGACAATTGCATAGACACTTGCATGCTGCTGGTAATTCATTTGCCTAGAAATCATATTTGTTGACTAGAAATTGAAACTGTCATATCATAACAATCGTTTGCTTACATTATTGCAGCATATTTTTTAAATCCAGCACTCCAATATTCAAAAAACTTTTCTACACATCCAGAAGTGAGATATGGATTAAAGGTCATTAAAAGATTGGAGCCAGATTTGACTAAACAAGCAAGAGCTATTAATGAGGTAATAATAATTTATTTATTTCATCGATATAATGTTATGCAAATATTAACACTTGTAATGTGTATTCTCACAGATAAAATTATTTGTGGATGGAGTTGGAGAATTTGGAAGCTCACTAACTAGAAGAGCAGTGCAACAATCTCTTCCAGCTGATTGGTGGATTAATTATGGCGAAGAAGCTCCCAATCTGCAGAAAATTGCCATCAAAGTCTTAAGCCAAACATGTTCTTCATCGGGTTTGTGAAAGAAATTGGAGCACGTGGTCGCTAATTCATACAAAACTGCGCAACCGGTTGGCAATGAAAAAGTTGCATAAACTAGTATATGTGCATTACAATATGCGGTTGCGAGTAAGAAACTTGACATGCAAAAGCGACACTGATGATTATTACAACCCAATTGATCTGAATAATATTTTCAATGATGATGATATTTTGGATGAGTGGATTCGTGAGGGAGAACAGCCGATGTTACCACCAGATGACTTAGGTTGGTTAGATGAAGGTATTCGTCATACTGACGAAAGTGGCGGTGATGATGGTGATGGCGGTGATGATGACAGCGGTGATGGTGGTGGCGATCATGGTGGTGAGGGTGATGGCGGCAGTGATGGTAGTGATGGTGGTAATGTTGAAGAGACTCATGGTGTTGGTGGAAGCCAACGAGATGATGCTTTAACATGGGATTCACAATATTATGCCACACAAGATACAGATCATGGAGGTCGGGCGGGGATTTCACAGCAGCGTAGGCATTTGGATCGGTTGGTCGAATTCAGTTCTAGCGATGATTATTCGAGTGGACATGATTACTACTCACATGATCATCATAGTCTTGAAGGCCATTTACAGGGGTTGGGTTTGACATCTGGCCAATATTCTGGCACTGATTATTCTAGCACTGGTGAATACTCTACTAGCAGCACTGATTATTGAGGTTTTGGGTATTATCACCATGGAGCTGATATTGCACAACCCCTACCGCCATATTACTCTGATAGTGGATCCTCCGGCCAATCATCTCAGCCTACAGGATCTCACCCACAACATATCATTATCCTTATGGAAACTATATGCCTGGTTTCTATACTTATCGCGGGCCAGATGATAATGATGATTTGGAGCCTCCTCGTAATTCAATGTGGAAATGACTATATTAGCAGGTACTTATGAATTATTTTGTGCAATTTACTATATTATGCATGTATTTTGATATTTTTCTACCGACGACGCTTGTATTTATGCTTTCACGTTATGTTTTGAGTGTTAGGTGATATGTTTTGAATATGTGATGCATGAATTTGGATGTTTACATTTTTTTATGATTTGTCATGATTTTTTCATAATTTTTTTTGCCGCTCTATGTAGCGTTTTTTGCGTATCGCCCGAGTCCGATCCGAGTCGCCGAGACCGATCCGTCTCGATGCCGGCCGAGTCGGCGGCCGAGACCGAGACTTTGAACCATGCCTATAGAAAGAAGATAAGAGAAAACCGCCTAAGATGGTTTGGTCATGTGCGACGTAGACCTACAGATGCGCCAGTCCAGCGAGTAGAGCGTATCAAATTAAGGCAAGTTAAAAAAGCGCAGGGGAGATCAAAGAAAACATGAATGGAGGTGATACAACAAGTTATAGAGGCTAAAGGTCTTAATGAAGGCATATTGCTTGATAGGAATGAGTGGAGAAAGCAGATCCATGTGTCCGATCCAGCGTAATTCTCTTTTGGTTCATGTCGTCTACCCCAAATACTTGGGACAAATGGCTTAGTTGTTGTTGTTATCATTTTTTCTCGTATAATGTAATTTCTGTATTTTTGTTTGTAGTTTCTTTAGGGCAAGTTAAATAGATCTCAATGGTTTTACTTACTAAACAATATATTACTATATTATATTAAAAATAAACTAATTTAAAATTAACTCCAAAGACATTCAATGCTAGTCTCATTTAAAAAGCCTTGGCAACTAACGGTATAATTTTTATTAAATGATAATTTACTTTTAATGATTTATTAACATTTAAATTAATATTACGATTTAACATTAAAATATTATTTTTATTAAATAGAGGCTGCGTTGAAGCAGCCCTCTTTCTATCCCTCTATATTCGAGGAATATGCCCGAATATTCCCCAACCCCCTCTAAAAATAGAGGGATGCGTTGAAGATGTTCTTAGGAAGGTACTATAAGGGTTACACAGTGTAGATTACAAGATAAATGATTCCATTTGAGCTATTTTCCTACAATACTATAATCATGCACCCAAACATTCCATCAGCTTCACCAAATCAACCAGGCTGATAAATCCCCTCAAACTAAACACACCCCACGTTGCATGCACCCAAAGCAAATCCTACTAACCTGGATAAGTTTTTGTGCTCTGAAGAGCTGAAAGTCTTCCAAGAGTTATTCTTAGCCTGGTTCGTTTAGTCATTTGGGAATTGGGAATAATAGTAGCTGGTGATTGCTGATGAGTTCATCCCTCTACAAGTCCAATCTCACCAGAACTCAAACAAAAAATTACCAAGGTATGAACCCTAACACATGCCCTAACACGCACTAACTTATACAAGGAAATTGCACAACGGGTTAATACTGAGGATGATGACCTAGCTTCATTTTTCATCATTGTCACCATTAAAGATGGCTTATGCTACTAATAACCGAACTCATTATTTGAAAATATCTAAGTTGTCATTAACTACTGGAAAAGCACGAGAAATACAACAATAAGGTTATTCTTCAAACGTACACACCTTGAAGTGAGCCCTGAGGTTCTGACCCATAGCCTTGGAAGCTGCAAAATGAATACAGAAGCAAGCAAAATTTAAGTTTAGATCTAAGAAAAAAGGAACAGAGATCTAAAATCGAAGAATCACGACGAAATAATTGCTTACACTTGGTGGGGTTGGAGGGTTCTCTCGAGTACTTCACCTGTTTTCATCGGCATTAAAAACACAACCAAAACGATGTTAATACCCAAAAAAATAACAAACGATCGAGAGAGAGAGAGAGAGAGGAGATCTACCATGGCTGCGGCGGGCTGTGGCGGCGGCAGAGCAATGAAATGGGGGCAGCGAAAAACCTAGCCCTCAACTCTCCTAGCAAATAAAAACCCCAGCTTGAAAGGGCCCGATTGCGTCTTGTTTGTGTTGGGTCCCCACTTATGGGCCCAACCTAGGCTTAATTATTAGTGGGCTGAATCTACGGGTCTGTTTGTTTCCCCCGCAAAAGGACGCAAAATCGTAAGTCGTAATACCTCTTTTCCATTTTCTGCCGTTTGTTTCGCTACAAAACATCTTGTAAAATATAACTTTCATTTCCCACTTGCAGTTGCTACAGTTAATTTGTGGTCATATCAATCTCACTTTTACACTTAAATTTTCCCACTTGCAACTGCTACAGTTAATTTTGTGGTCATGTAAATTCCACTTGTAATACACTTGCAGTCCAAAGCAGTTACTTGATAATCAATATATAATTTAATATTATTAAATATTTAATATTTTTTATATTTTTAATATTTTTAATTTCTTATCTAATTATTTTATATTTGTATTTTTAGTTTTTTATTATTTTTTAATATTACTTTAATATTTAATATATTATTATTTTAATTTAATGTTTTTATTTAATATTGTTATTTAATACTTTATTATTTTATTAATATTTACACCAATTTTCTTAATATTTTATTTAAATTTAATATTTTATTAATATAACAATAATATGCTTTAATGTAAAATTATTATATATTTAATTTATTTATTTCTTAACATAAATAATTACTTTATTAATATTATAATAGACTTTAAAATTATATTAATATTTTATTATGTTAATATTGTAATAATTCATTATAATAATATCATAATAATATTTTACTATTAAATTTATAATTATATTTTACTTTATTAATTTTATATTTTTATAATATTACAATATTATTATAATAAAATTTAATATTATAATAATCTTAAGTATTTTATAATATTATAATATTATAACTATATTGTATTATTTTTCTTAAGATTTTTTAATATTTCTATTTTATTAGTATCCTTAAAATTTTATTAATGTTCTTTATATTTTCTTAAAATTTTATAATTATTTATTTAGTTAATATTTTAGTAATATTTTACTAATTTTACTAATATTTTATTAATATTATTGTTATAATTAAAATATTAAAATTATTAATATTTTATCTCAAATTTATTAATACAATTTAATTTTCAATAGTATATTTAATTTAATAGTATTTATAATATTTAAATCACCGCTACAGTTAATTTTGTGGCCAACTTTTCACTTATACTTTTAAGTTACCAACCAAACACCGTAAAACAGAATATACTTTCTCATTCACACTTTCAATTTACCAACCAAACACCGTAAAACACAATATACTTTTCCATTTACACTTTCACTTTACACCAAACACTGTAAAACACAATATATTTTCTCTGCTACAGTTCACTTTTTCCATTCTCATTTTACAATTTACGACTTACGACTTGCGACGTTTTGCGGCGAAACAAACAGGCCCTACATATGAGTTTGGGTTGAATGATGTCCGAGGATGAGTCGGGCTGAGTGATAAGAGAAGAATTTTCTTGCTGAAGGCATGGGTCAAGGGCACGCTGGAAGAACAAATTCTGGGGCAAAATTTGAGGCGGGCCCCACACTCACAATTTTTCCAGAGAAAGCTGCAAGCTATAGTCTCATTGTCAGATTTGCTACCGTTTTTCTCTCACAAGTGAGAGAAATTGGAATCACCACTGTAGATAGGCCCGGACCTTAATTTTGGTGGGCCCACATCCTTTTCCCAGCTTCATAAAAACTGCAAACAAATAAGAATTAGGATTTCAATCCTTTGAGGCCCATAAACATTGCTTTTCCATCCCATTTTTTTGAGAACCAAACCGGGCCTAAGATCAAAAGGAATTGGTGGTGCACCGTACGCAATGAATCTGAGGCAATAAACAATATCATTCGCCAGTTAGCAGACTGCTACGATCCAACCCTTGGAGTGTAACACATGTCCCAAATTAGTTAGGCTCTTTTGTCTTTTTCCTAGCAATGCAAGGGGAAAGAGAGTGAAGAGCTATAAATTGTACTCTATCTTTTGCACAAAGCATGGAATGAAATTGATTCTCTCTCAATTTCCCCTTCTTCTCTTTGTATTTCTCCATTTCATGGTGAATCACTGTGACATTCGTGGCAGTGGCCACAATGGTAGTTAGGTGGACCCTAACACTTTGTGTATCATGTTGGATGCAACTCCAGGTAGCAATGGGGCCCAATAAGGATCCGACCCAAATTTTCGTTTTGGATAGTTAACTTATCCCACCCAAATTTTTCGGTTTGGATCCTTAGCTTATTAGTAATGGTATGGATCCTAGTAGGGATGATGCCCGTAGGGGCCCCGACCCCAGCCCCCAACCCGATCAATAAATGGGCTGGGATTGGGGCTGAGTCTACGACCCAGTGGTTTTTCAGGTCGGGTTTGGGGCTTACCTTCGCCGAGGGCCAGGCCTCAGCTCAAGCCCGAGCCCGAGCCCTTGTAAAAGCACATAAGCCCATAGGCTGAAACCCATAGAAATAAGTCCACCCATTACAACTGTGTGCCCTAAATTTATCGCATACTCATATGCTCTGAGCTCTGTGTGTGTATATCTCCGTCTCTGTAACACCCTATTCTCGAAATACGTACTTAGATACGTATTCAGATATTTCAATCATATTTTTTAATATACTTTTGCATTTATTTTTACTTTATGATTATTTATGCAATTATTTTGCATTGGATCAAGATTTGTGGACTCGGAGTCAGCCCTAGTCTGAAGCAGGGACCCGATCTTAGTGTATTGCTCGATTTGGTCTTTTTGTAGTTAGATTTGACAGATTTCAGTTTCAAACATCATTTCCTAATATTTGAGATTTTTCATGATTTTTCAGAATTTTACTGAATTAAATTGCAATATCTTCAAAATCGGTATCGACGGGTGCCGTCGATCGATTCTCAGAATTTTAAATTATAAAGGAGTCAAATTTCTAAAAACCGCTTTCACATTATTCCCTAGAATAATATTTACTAGCTTAATGCATTTTTTGATATTTTTCTGAATTTATAAAAATCCGACCAGATTCGATGTCGACCGGTATTGACGATTGATTTCAGAATTTTTAATTTGAAAATGAGATTGAATTTCATGAATCTAATTTCACCATGATCCTCAGTATAATATTTTTTATTTTTAAAAATTTTTAGAAATCTTTCTGAGATACTTGATTTTCGAGCGTTTCTTGTATTTTTCCGAAAATTTTCCGCGTCTGCTACTTAACCTGGGGATTCCACCTTTAAAATTATTTCTTCTTTTTCTTTCAATTCTTTTTTCCTTTTTCCCTTTTATTTTCCTTTTTTTCTTTTTTTCCTTCCTTCCTTTTCCTTCCAAACACTTCTACTTTTTTCTAAAACATTCCACTTCCTTCCATCAAAGTTCTCCTGCAAAATATCCCAATTCACTCATCACCCTCTCCCATCACAAGGCCGACCAAGCTTCTTCCTTCCCTTTTTCATTTCACAAAAAAAAGCTAACTCCTTTTCCTTCCCCTTTTCCTTCAACACCAAACTCCAAACAAAAATCATTACCTTCTCCTTTAACCTCCATTCCTCCAACTAAAAAACCCTAACTATCACTTCCTCTTCAAATCAACAACAATACCACCTACAACACTTCACCATCATCTTCTTCCTCCACCATCTCCATTCACTTCACCATAAACCCCAAAATTTCACCATCCAAAACAATCTCCCTCTATCTCCAAAACCTACCACCATCTACAAGCTCTTCCACAAAAACTACCACCCTGACTCTTCTTCTAGGCCGACCACCATCTCTAGGCCTAGGCCGGCCATCTCCCCTCCGGGTACTACTCCGGCGATAACTTCACCAACATATCACCACCATCACAACTCCATTATCACCACCACCTCTTGTATTTCTCTCTCCACCATTGATTAAGTTCTTACATGCACAGAAAATACAGAATTTCAGAATTGATAATAGATAGTGCTAGGTATTTAATACTACCGCGATAGCAAGTGGCTATGTGGGTCATGATCCATAAGGAGGGACTAGCGATGGAAGCTTTTAATAAGTTCTCTTTTAGTTCACTAAAAATGGTTAAAAGTTCTTCTTTTGTTCTGTAAAGAAAAGGAAAAAGAATCTTTTGTTAAGTTAAGAAGAAAGTGGTAAATTGAGAAGGTGGAGAAAATAGAAAATAAGTTTATACAAAAAAAGTGAAAATAGTGGAGAGTTGAGAGTTGGTGATGATCTAAACTAAAGGATTAAAAGAAAAGAAGAAAACCTAACAGAAATACTTACCTCCTTTGGTCAAATGCTTACCTTGAATCTTTAGCGACGATGTTACCTTGAAGTAGAGGCGATCAGCGCATAGCCCATAAGAGTTGATTCTCGTCTCTTCCATATTACATCATCAAGACGATACAAGTATGAAATGATACATACTGAGACTAAAATCCATCGTCATGAGCTATCCGTGGCATTCACAAGGGTAAGGTTCTTTCGATGCTACAAGACTCACTTGGATTGCAATTGGTACCAAAAGAGAAAAAGTAAAAAAGGAGGAGAAGAACACGAAAACAAAAAAGAATATAAAAACCACACCTTTTGATTACATAGAGAAACGATGAAAGAAAGGAGGAAAGTTACATCGGTGTAACTCTCAACATAAATCTCTCTCTCTCTTACTTACATGAATCTCAGTCTAACTTATATTAAAATAAAAATAAAAACTAAACTAGAATGACTAACCTAATAATCTACCTCTGCGTCATCGTCCCCTCTGGCCTCCGAATTTGCAGATATTTATAGCAAAATATAACGGGGAGAGTGTCTGAAGATAGGGGAGCAAACACTCCCCATATTTCAACTGTAATGCGACAAAAACACGACATTTGCAGTGTTTCCATAGCTTGGATGATCTGGCCACATCCAGGGTGCGCGAGCCTCTGATTTCTCGAACATCCTTTATCTCCTGATAGATTTGTAGTTTGGGCTTTGGATTTATCTATTTCAATGTTGATCTTCAATTAACCAAAATGGATCCATCAAAATCTGAATTTAATCAGTTTTCATTTGGTGTTTTCTCTCTAATTTGCTCTGATCTTCAGCTGACAATCGTCCTAATTCTTGATTTTGATTTAATTTGAACTTTAGTGGGCTTTTGGGCTGGTTTTCTCTTCCTTCTCCTTTAGTAAAGGCCCTGCAAATAATTAGATAAAAAAGATAATTAAAGCAAAATTTATTAAACAATAAATATGGGAATGTGACGATAAATATGTAATATCAGTGACCGATTATACCCCTACACCTATCTTTTGCTCATCCTCAAGCAAAACAAATAAAAATGAAGCAAACCTTACCTAGTCTAACTCACTTTTGTAGGAATCACGGTCGCACTTAGCATGTGCAATAAGCCATTAAACCTCTAGATTACCCCTAGAGGATGAGTTTTGTCTCGTGAGGGTTTTTAGTGGATTACACCCATAAAATCCATAAAGAAAGATAAACAAAGTGTTAGTATTTTCGAAAAGCATTTTGAAAAGGAGAGAAAATATTTGAAGTATTATTGTAAGAGTTCAAGTAATCTATAAGTTATAGGAAAATTGAAATTTTCATTCCTAAACTTAGTCTCTATTCAAAACTTGTTATCAATCAAGGTAAGGAGTCAAATTGTATTTCTCATCTAGTCTATTACTTTACCCTAAATCATATGCACCTTCGTGACCATAAAATTTTGACTCAGAATTCTTTAACTCTAACTCTTATGCCTTATTTTCTTATATATATGTAGTATATATATGTGTGTGTGTGTGTATGTAAAAATTTGGTGGTATTAATTCTTAGTTCTATTAGGCTTTCTAATCTACCCATGTAACGAGCCTTTAGTAGGTGACACCCAAACCGAACGGTCTTAGGGTACCGGTGCGAAAACACCCCAAGGACTTAAGGACTCGAGCAAATAAGGCCACAAAACTAAGGATTTTATTTATTATGGACCGCTTTTAGACGTGAATACTTATGTTTTATAAGGCACAAGTACCAAGCTTAATCAGAGGATTTCTGATATATATATATATATATATATATATATATATATTATATATATATATATATATATATATATATATATATATATATATATATATATATATATATATATATATATATATATTAATAAGGCATAAGAATCTTTGTTTTTGAACCCTAAGTGTGGAAGTGTATAAAACATGCATATTTCATCAAGGTAAAAAATCAAGAGTAAATTACTTTTTCAAAATTTTTATTCTAACCCTAGAAATCAAACAAATAATCTTATTTTGATCAAATATAAGAAATCCTAATTATGATTTTCCTATTCCTTAAAATTAACTTAATTTCTTACAAAAAAGGTCATAATTTTGTTTCTCTTTTTAAAAAATTTTTAAAAGCAAAGAAAATATTATTTTTTAAATAAAAAGAAAACCTATGTTATGTTAGAATCCTCCCCCACGCCTATCTCATGCATTGTCCTCAATATATAAATGAATGCATAAATTTATAAAAAAAAGAAAGGGAAGGAAAATGTTACCTCAAGGTGGTGGTTCCGGTAATGGTCGGATTGGGCTAAGCATTGCTGCCCAATCAAGATAATGTGGTGGTTCACGGAACCCACATTTATTGACCTCTTTTCTATTTATATAATTATAATCCCCAATATGATAGGATCATGAAAGATCCTATCATGAAAATTATTCCCTTTACATGACCAGTCTTGAAAAATCATCACGGAATCATCATGGTCTATACATATGTCCAACAAAAGAATGTGACTTGGTGGAATGGTTGATTTGGGTTCAAGAGTGATAGGTTCGGAAACCATTACTAACTGAAAAAAAATAAACTTTGGGTTCAAGAGTCAGTTTTGGTTCAAGAGTTGAGTCCAAATCAAAGAATTTAATTTCACATTCTTTTCCCATCAATGAAGTGTGACTATCCAAAAGAGGTGGTTCAATTTTAAAATCTATGGATATACGAATCAATGTTGGCTTAGAAAATGGGTCCAACTTGGGTAAGGATACTGGAGTCAACATAGGTTCAAAAATTGAAATTGAATCACAAAGTTGTGGGTCGGGGTCACATTCATGTTCAAGTTTAATTTCATTAAAATGAAAACTTGCCAATTTGTCAATGGGTTGATATTGATCAAGTTCAAGTGTGTGTGGTGAAATTGAATCTTGGTCAAATTCTCCAAGACACCATGATATCAATATGGCTAGGGCAATTAGAAATGGTCAAACATGTGTTAAGTAGAGTGTCCTCATTCTTATCTTTCACTATGTTGATCAGATGACGCATTTGTGCTTCTAGCCTATTGAGAGATTGGAAAAAATAATTTTTCGGACTGAATTAAGTTTTTCATACCCCTATCTAAGTCCGTAGGTTCTTCTTACGGTAGGACTTGGAAAAGGGAGTAAAGATCTTAGAATTGAAAGTTTTGTGGGAATTGTGCGTCCATCATTTTTAGTTTTTTTCTTAGGAAGCAATCATGGCTTCTATACTCTTAGTCACCTCAGATTTTCTTTTATGGGTTGATCATGACTAGAAAAATTTGAAGCTGAATGTTGGAATAGTGGTTAACAATATGACTCGGGGACTTGTATCCCCATTGACTCTGTGAAGAGTAGTGATGATTGTTCCAGTCTTATTCATGATATTGGAACTAGGGCATGTATTAATTTGGATAAGACCAACCCGGCATACTTGATTTGTTAAAGTATAATGTGCCGGGTTGGTAATATCCGAGTCAAAAGAGGTCGGGGTGAAGCATGAATCATTATATGCATAGGAATAATTATGATTATAATCCATATCATCAAGATGTCAAAAACAAAAACAAAAATAAGCAAACAAGCAAACAAAGAAAAATCTAGCCTAAGTTAGAGTAGACCTTAGACCTAGACGACTCCTAACTGGTTAGACTGTCCACGGGAGTTTATTACAGAATCTGACCACAAGTTAATCGGTCAGGTAGGGGCAAGACCAGTGGGAGGTATCCATGCCTAAGCAATGGGCCTAATTATGCCAAACCACTGTTCTTCGAGTTTTCACCTCATCAATCCCCAATTTTTGACACCGATTTGGCAACAGTCAAATTCTAATCAACTTCTCCCTTAGGTCAGTCTCCTATTTGAGTCCTAGATATCCCTAGAGCCAACGTCTACTCAATTTTAAGCTAGGTTTGAGTTAGTGAGTGAGGGGATTATTTATGAGCTAAGGGAGGGTTCCCCATCTTATCTTGTTTAAGGATGTGCCCTTAATTGTATTCGTGTAAGTGTACAAGTATATAGTAAAAAAGTAACACTCAAGTAATATTTCATAAAAGAATGAACCTTATACTAAATGCTATGCATACATACCTTGGCTCCAGCACTCTTCAACAGTAAATAGAAAATGTAACAAAATAGACATGTGCCTAAATGTAAAGTCTAAACCGTTTTTAGCATCTACAATTAACCATTTACTGTTAAGTTAGATAGTATGTACAGTGAGTTAAATAAGAAAATAAATAGCTGCAGAAACTTAAATTTTGCAATTCAATCAACCTGCAAAAAGTACAGACTAGTAGTTCACTCAGATTGCCGCGGGAACGCGACAAATCTAAGGGCTTCTGGTCTCTGCTTTCTTGAGCAGAGTCCAAGGCCACTTATATATCCACTGTAGTAAAAATCTCCTTGATGTCTTCATTGCACACCAAAAACAAAGAAGAAAGTTAACCAATAAAGTGAATTACAAAGAGTTTTTTACCATCCTTCCCCGGCAACGGCGCCAAAATTTGATCGAGTTCTTACCTACACAGAAAATACAAAATTTCAAAATTGATAATAGATAGTGTTAGGTACTCAATACTACCGTGATAGAAAGTGGCTATGTGGGTTGTGATCCATAAGGAGGGACTAGCGATGGAAACTTTTAGTAAGTTTTCTTTTAATTCACTAAAGATGGTTAAAAGTTCTTCTTTTGTTCTTGTAAAAAAAAGAAAAAAAAATCTTTTGTTAAGTTAAGAAGAAAGTGATAGATTGAGAATGTAGAGAAAATAGAAAATGAGTTTATACAAAGAAAGTGAAAATAGTGAAGAGTTGAGAGTTGGTGATGATCTAAACTAAATGATTAAAAGAAAAGAAGAAAACCTAAAAGAAATACTTACTTCCTTTGGCCAAATGCTTACCTTGAATCTTTGGCGATGATGTTACCTTGAAGTGGAGGCGATCATCGTATAGCCCATTAGAGTTGATTCTCGTCTCTTCCTTATTACATTATCAAGATGATACAAGTATGAAATGATATAGACTGAGACTAAAATCCATCATCATGAGCTATTGGTGGCACTTGCAAGGACAAGATTCTTTCGATGCTATAAGACTCACTTGGATTGCAATTTGTACTATAAAAGGAAAAGTAAAAAGAAGAAGAAGAACATGAAAATCTGTACTTTTTGATTACATAGAGAAACGATAAAAGAAAAGAGGAAGGTTACATCGGTGTCACTCTCAACATAAATCTCTCTTACTTACATGAATCTCAGTCTAACTTATGTTTACAAAGAATAAAAATTACATTAAAATAAATATGAAAAACTAAACTAGAATGAAAACTAATCTAAGAAACTACCTCTGCCCTAGCGTCCTCTCTGGCCTCAGAATTGCAGATATTTATAGCAAAAATGTAACGGGGAGGGCATCTGAAGATAAGGGGAGCAAACGCGATCAACCATCGCCACCTGCACTCTCACCATCACAACACCACCCTCATCACCCCTACTCAACCTCCAATATCACCATAATCACAACCTCCTTCAAATTCCTTTTCATTTTCCTTCAAAATCCAACTCCTCCAACACCACCAACTACTGCCACCACCATCCCCCTTCCCTTCACTTCTCCTCCTCCTCTAGGGTCGGCCATCTCCACGGCTACCTAAAAGGACCGACGCACCTACCTAAGGTGGGCGGCTGTCAAGGGGCCAAGCCCTCTTTTCCTTCTCTCGCTTCGTGTTTCCTCACTCAGGAGCTCGGGCGCGTGGAGTTTCACGGAGTCCATGGTGTTTTCCTTGTGTTTTTAGGCGAGCGTTTTCCCTCGCATCATCGAGCTTGTATTGTATTTGGGGTTTGTGTTGTATTTGTATATGTGGTCCTATGTATTTGTACTAGATTGTATGTGTACACCGGTGACATGTGTTGTATCCTATATTCAAATGCTTGTAATAGTATAGACGATATTATATTGTGTATGTGCTGGTACTAACTTTGCAGGTACCCTTGTACAGTCTCTGAGTTTCTGTCCACTCTCTAGATGGCTACCCAATAGGTTTTAGGTCTTGCATTCTTATGGGTTTCGTGGTAGCTACCTGGAGTGCGCTTAGACCCCAGGCTTACTTCAGGCCTTCGGGCTTACATGCAACCTTTGGGGTTCACACACTTTATGGATGGTCTACTTATTACCTGTTTATATGCATGATTATGTGGTACTAACACTCCTGCAGGTACCTACTCGGCCTTCTGGCCCTTCATCTCTTATGGGCTTTCACCCACTTTCTCGAAAGAGGGAGTGCGTTCAGACCATCAGGTCTTTTATCTCCGCTAGTAAGCGAGCCTAGCGCACAACACTTTACAGTAGACTTCATCCGAATGTAGTTATGCAGTGAGTACAGCTTCGTCACAGGTGATGCGGAGTGGTTCGCTCGCCACCACACACGTGCATTAACTGTACCGCGAGTGGTAATCACGCCGAACGTGATGGCGTTTAGTGTTGTACGTTAGCTTCGCTTCAGCTTTGCTTAAGCTCCGCTTATTGTGCTTGGCTGTTACGCTATCACTTAACAGGTTTTCTCTTGATGTGCTAACACTTGCCATACTATTACTGACATTTACATGCTATTATCTGACACATGCCTGTATCACTTGACATCTGATTGTTGGCCCAGAGGCCCTTCACTTTAGTTTTGATGATGATTAACTCATGTAGTTATAGTTTACTAATAATCTTGTGATATTTAGTTTTAGATATTTGATCAAAATATTAGTAGGTGATTAGCTTCAACAAAGGTGTTTTGGAGCTTTCACATGCAGATTTAAGAGCTCGGGCATCAAGATCGCATCTAATACTCGGTTGGAGTCAAGCTCGTTGGATCGTGTTTGGATCGAGTCGGCTTAGAGACAAGAAGACTTTGGTTTGTGTTTTAGTTTAATGTTTAGATCTTATGTAAAGATTAGATAGTGTTGATATGCTCAAGTTCACATACACACACAAGTTTCAAGTTTATTGGTTTTGGTTTTTCGGATTAACCGATTTTGAATTTCATGTCAAAAACATAGATAGATATCTTCATATGTATATTGGATTCTATCCATATACAATATGCTTCAAAGTTGTTTCAATATCATGTTTTTATATTTACATGAGTTTTGGAGAAAACGGTTTTCCATTTCAAAAATTCAAGTTTGGAAAATATCGATTTTTGTTTTAAGCCAAATTGCTATATTACAAAAAGGGTTCGAATTATTTGTAATATGTGGTGAATTTTAGTCACACATATTTAGTATTCAAAGATCTTAAAAGAACTTATTTTTGTGAAATTTATGTGTATTTTATGGGATTTTTTAGTAGGTAAAAAGACAAGTTTTTAATCCCTATAAGTTTGGACCTGGTTGTCTGCCGGTCGACCGGCCGGTCGATCGAGGCAAAGTCGGTCGACCGGTCTGATCGACCGACGTGCATAAAACGTGCACGCAGCTTGGGATGGTAGGCTGATCGATCGACCCGGTCGACCGCGAGAGAGCTTTGCTCTCTCGAACTGGCCCCGGTCGACCGGGCGGTCGACCAGCAGAGAGTTGCCGCTCTCTGTATCCAGTCCCGTCGACCGGTAGAGAGGTGCTGCTCTCTGTATCCAGTCCCGGTCGATCGGGCGGTCGGCCGTCATAAAAATGACCGTTAGCCGGTCGACCGGGCGGTCGACCGGAAGGACAATTTTGCCCTTTGCCAGACTGCCAACGGGCAGATTTTGGTGGGGTTATAAATACCCATCCTCTTGAGCTGTTTTAGCTAAATTTTTAGAAGAGAAATTTTTTCATTTTTACAAGTATTTAACAACAAGTTTTAAAAGAGTTTTGGGCTTAAAGATTTCATCTTTATTTGTTTTAAAAAGGGTTAGAAAATTAAAAGAAAAATATAGTCTTTGGGAATTAGTTTTTGATCTTCATTTCAATAGCTATTCTAGAAGTTTTCCCAAGAGTTTTTCTTTGTGATTTTGATTTTCAAACTCCTTATTTTCTCACACTTGAGCTATTATTTATCCTATCTATTAGGATCTTGTTTTAGTGAGAAAATTGGTTTGTGGTTGTGGAGACCACCAAGTGTTGTAACCTTCTTTACTTTGTGATATCCCTCTAGTGAGAGATGATGTGAAGGTTGTGTTGATATCCCTCTAGTGAGAGGTGATTGTGGAGGTTGTATTTGATTGTTGGTATCCCTCTAGTGAGAGGTGATTGTGGAGGAGTTTGGTTGTGTTTGTTGGCCCAAAGGCCTATCACTCTAGTTTTGATGATGATCAACTCATGTAGTTATAGTACTAATGATCTTGTGTTTATTTAGTTTCAGATTTACGATCAAGATCTTAGTAGGTGTATAGCTTCAACAAAGGATTTAAAGTCAAGTTTTGGAGCTAGCACGGTTTGATTCAAGAGCTTGCGCATCAAGACCACATCAAGTACTCAAGAGGAGTCTAACTCTATGGATCAAGTTTGGACCAAGTCAAGAAGATGAGAAGACTTCAGGTGAAGACTTCAAGAAGATGAAGACTTGTGTCTAGGTTTGTTTTATAAGATTTTGTTTTTAGTTAAAATGTAAAGGATAGAATAGTTGGTGGATTGCTCAAGTATATATTACACACACACACTCTTGATTTAGTTGTTTTTATAAAAGAAAATAAGTTTTAGAAAAACCAAACTGGTATGCATGTTTTTCCTTCCTTTATTCATGTTTGGTTTTTGGTATTCTAGTTTACATGTTTTAACCAAAACCGTATTTAGAGCTTAATGTCAAAAACATAGATATTTCATCATGTTTGTGTAGTGGATCATATCCATACACACTATGCTTTAAAAGAGTTTAAAATATCTTATTTTTGTATTTGGAGAAGTTTTGGAAAATCTACTTTGGAAAATACAGTTTTTCATTTGAGCCAATTTTTTCAATTTACAAATTATTTGTAACATGCCTTAATTTTGTGCAAGCATGTTTGTTTATCAAAGTATATTGGTAAAACTATTTTTGTAGATTTTCTGTAATTTTATGGGATTTTAATTGAGCCAAAATGACCAAGTTTTCTTTCCCTAAAATCCCTGAACTGGCTTCAGCCGGTCGACCGGGACGTAGCTTGAAGTCGGCCGACCGTATCGGTCGACCGACGTGCACAGCGTGCACGCCAGTGTCTGGCTGGAGGGCCGGTCGACCGGGACGGTCGACCGTCCGGAGAGCTTTGCTCTTTGGAAATCCTCGGTCGACCGGGACGGTCGACCGGCAGAGAGTCTGCTCTCTGTTCCAGAGGTTC
Source organism: Agave tequilana (assembly GCA_038442645.1). Classification (NCBI taxonomy): domain Eukaryota; kingdom Viridiplantae; phylum Streptophyta; class Magnoliopsida; order Asparagales; family Asparagaceae; genus Agave; species Agave tequilana. The sequence continues at coordinate 42,865 of JAVJIF010002818.1, forward strand.
GGTCGACCGGGCCGGTCGACCGCTGCCCCAACGGTCAGAAATCTGACCGTTGGCGGTCGACCGGACGGTCGACCGACAGGCCACCTGGACCCCAACGGCTAGTTTTTCTAGCTCTATAAATTGGGGCATTTGGGGGCTGTTTTAGATAAGATTTTTAGTGGGTTTTGAACCAGTTTTTCCTACTTCATTAAAAGAGTTTTCTCCACTAATTTGAGAGCTAATACTTCCAATCAAAAGAGAGTTTATCAAGAGTGTTTTAAAAGTGATTTCTTTGAGTTTTTCTCCACCATTTCAATCCTTATTTTCTCACACAACACTTGAGCCATCCATTGCTATATCTACCTATAGGGATTTGTTGTGAGAGGATTTTAGGTGATCAAGAGTTGTGATCACCAAAGTTCATCTTTGTTCTTTGAGGAGGCGGACAAGTGTGTTCGCGGTGTTTCGAGTTCGTGTGTGAACTCTTGTTTGAGGTGCGGCCTCGGCGAGCTAGAGAGCTTGCGGTGTGTACGGGACTAGAGAGTCTGAGGGCTTGTAGGTGTTGCGGCACCGAGTGATCCGGGGATCGATTATAGTGGAAATCCTTCGTGTGTCGAAGGCGGGGATGTAGAGCAAGGGTGCTCGAACCTCAAAACAAATCCCTTGTGTTTGCGATTGCTCACTCTCTCTATCTCCTTTGTTTATATCTTGCATACTATTATTGTATTTATCTTTATATGCTTGATATTCATTGTGTGCTTTATTGTATATGCTTGGGGATTGTTTGCTAGCACTTGTATTTAACCAAGAGAGCCAACGCGACACCTCAACTCTTATTTAGAGGAATCTTGAGGAGTTAGTCCAGAGCCCTTCACGGGGAATTCGGCTACACTCTTGTGTTATACGTGGTGTTTAGTTTAAATAGTTTGTTTAGGTCATAATAGTTTTTAATTCCGCATTTAGTGACTATTAGATTAGCCATCACTATTCACCCCCTTCTAGGTGATTTTACAGTGTTCGTATCCCTCTAAGTATAGAGGTGATTGTTATGGAGTTGTGGCTTAGTGCCTTAACCCTCTAGTGTGAGGTTGATCTTGTTTGGCTAAGTGCCTATCCCTCTAAGTGTAGAGGTGATTGTTGTTGTGCCTTGCCTCTAGTGTAGAGGTTGTTGTTGGTTGAGAGAGGAGTTGTGTACTCCCAAAGTTGTATTACCCAAATCCTCAGTGGAGGTTCCCTATGTGGGAAGTCCTATGTGGAGATACAGTAGAAATTCTTCTGTGTGAACGCGGGGACGTAGAGTAGTGCCTCGAACCTCGAAACATATCTTGTTGTTTGCGTTTGATCCACTATCTCTAAACTCGCTCCTTCTTTTTGTGCATTGCATCATATTGTTCATATCATATATATGCTTGGGTTTGATTGTGTGCCATACTTGTGTTAAACCAAGAGAGTTTCATATAGCACCTCAACTCTTATTTAGAGGAATTTAAAGGAGATAGTCCAGAGCCCTTCACCGAAAATTCGGCTACATTCTTTGGTTACACTAAGTGTGTTGCAATTAGTTTTTAATTCCGCATTATTTTTTATTAGATTAGCCAACACCTATTCACCCCCCTCTAAGTGTACTTACAATTGGTATCAGAGCCTACGCTCCTGATATTAGGTTTAACCACCTAGGAGTGAGATCTTGGTTGTTAATCTAGTATTTGCATTTGTACACTTATTTGTTTACACACACTCATTGACTTCATGACTCCTCCCATATATGATACTTCCAACATTGATGTTTGAAAATTTAGGATGTCCATGTACCTCAAAACCCTAGTTATGCATGTTCACCTTGCCGCTACCAAGAAATCCTATCTTGGTAATAGCAAGCATATAGAGGCCAATACACAAGCGCTAGAGGCACTTAGAAACACACTAAGCAAAGATTATCTTTCTATGATTTCTCATTGTGATTCCGCCTTTGCAGTGTGGAACACTTTGACCTCTCCCAAGCTTCAAACGCCCAAATATGTGAAGGATGAATCTAGTGAGGAGGAATCCGAACAAACTTGCTACATGGTCCAAGGGAATGACTCCCTTGAGGTAAACTCGGAAACTCAACTAGATGATAGTGCTAGTGTAAGTTCACCTAGAGGGGGGGTGAATAGGTGATGGCTAATCTAATGGTCACTTAATGCCAAATAATGCGGAAGCTAAAAACAATTATGACCTAATTAAATCTTTTACACTAAACACTATGTATAACACAAGAGTGTTGCCGAATTCCCCGTGAAGGGCTCTGGACAAACTCCTCTAGATTCCCCTGGATATGGGTTGAGGTGCCGCGTTGGCTCTCTTGGTTGAATACAAGTGTTAGTCAACAATCCCAAGCAATATATCAATATGAGCACAAGGAATATATCATGCATATAAAGGTAAAGACAAGATAAGTAATGCAAGATATAAACAAGGAGATAGAGAGAGAGAAATGGCAATCGCAAACACAAAGGGTTTGTTTTGAGGTTCGAGCACCCTTGCTCTACATCTCCGCCTTCGACACGCGAAGGATTTCCACTATGCAAGATCCCAATGGATCTCTCCCCGGTGCCGCAACACCTACAAGCCCTCGGACTCTCTAGTCCCGTACACACGCAAGCTCACTAGCTCGCCGAGGCCGCACCTCAAACCACCGAGTTCACACAAGAACTCTAAACCACCGCGAACACACTTGTCCGCCTCCTCAAAGAACAAAGAAGAAATATCTTGGTGATCTAAAACACTTCGATCACCAATTACAAACTCTCATAACACAATCCTATGGATAGATAAGGCAATGGATAGCTCAAGTGATTGTGAGAAAGTAAGGAAAGAACTATGGTGAAAAACTCAAGAAATCACTTCTACACTCTTGATAAAATCTTTCCTTTTGATTGGAAATATTAGCTCTCAAATATGTGGAGAAAACTCTTTTAATGGAGTGGGAAAAACTGGCTCAAAGCTCTCCTAAAATCTTGTTACAAAACAATGACCAAACCCCCAAATTTATAGGCCAGAAAAATATAGCCGTTGGGGTCTGTCAGGCCTGCCGGTCGACCCGCCGGTCGACCGCCAACGGTCAGAAATCCGACCGTTGGAGCTGTTGGCCCAAAGGCCTTCCACCCTAGTTTTGATGATGATTAACTCATGTAGTTATGTTTACTAATATTCTTGTGTTGTTTAAGTTTCAGATCTTTAACCAAGATATTAGTTGGTGATTAGCTTCAACAAGGAGTTTAGAAGCTTTTCCTAATGATTCCAGGGCCAAAGCTTCAAGATCACACATTGACTAGCCCATGGATGGAGTTTTGGAGCAAGTCTACTTAAAGATGAAGATCGTCAAGAAGACTTAGGTATCCATAGTTTAGATAGTGTGTTTTAGATCCATTTGTAAAGTTTAGTATAGTTGATATGCTCAAGTGCACTACACACAAAAGATTTATGTTTTGGATTTGCTTTTCATGAATAGTAGATCAAAATAAGTTTACTTTATTTCTATGTATATTAGATGTATTCTAGATATACATACATGCTTTAAACTTGCTAGACAAACTTATTTTGACTATCTTATTCATGTATTGAAAAATCAAGTTTGATAAAAATACAAGTTTTGTTTTTGATAAAATTTGCAAGACTCAAAAATGAATTGATATGATTGATATATGTCTTAAAATTTTATCACAAGTTTGTGTTTCAATATAAAATGATAAAATTATTTTTGGTGATTTTTAGAAGTGTTAAAAGATTTTTAAAAAATATTTTACACTATTTTTCTGACCCAGATTTCTGTTCCAGGCTTCAATCAGTCGACTAGTCAAACTGACCTAGTCGACTAGGCTGAAGTCGGTCGACCGGGCCGGTCGACCGACGTCACAAATCTGTGCACGTTTGGAGCGACCGGGACGGTCGACCGGGACGGTCGACCGGGCTGAGAACAGTGCTCTCTGTTTGTTTGGGTCGACCGAGCCGGTCGACCGTGGTTGCCCAACGGTCATATTTTAGACCGTTGGCGGTCGATCGGGCCGGTCGACTGCTGCTTGTCAGAGCTGCCAGCTCAGCTCTAACGGCTAGTTTTCTGATGGGCTTATAAAAACCCCATCTCTTTGGGGATTTTGGCCAAGATTTTTAAGAGAAAAATTCCAGTTTTCTGAAGTGTTTAAAAGAGTTTTAAAAAGAGTTTTTGGGCTTTAATCTTCTCATCTTTATTGTTTTGGGGTTTTGGAAAATCAAAGAAAACTAGGTTTTGGGATATTGATTTGATCTTTCATTTTCTATCTTTTACAAGAGATTTCCCAATTAGTTTTCTTTGTTGCTTGTTTCCAAAAACACCTAGTTTTCACACTTGAGCTATCACCTATCCTATTCTATTAGGATCATTTGTTTTTGTGGAAAAAGAGAAAAAGGAAAGAGAAATTGAGTTTGTGGTCTTTGGAACCACTTGTTGTAAACACCCTTGTTCTTTGTGTATCCCTCTTTGGTAGAGGTGATCGGGTGATTGGTTTGCTCCCTCTAGTGAGAGGTGGAGTTTGGTTGTAAACCCTCTTCGGTAGAGGTGTTGGTTGTTGTAGTGGCTACGGGCCTACCCCTCGGTTGTGAGGTGGTTGTTTGAGAGAGGAGTTTGGTACTCCTAGTGTTGTAACAAATCCTCTTCGGTAGAGGTTCCCTCGGTGGGAGATAGTGGATTGAAAATCCTACACGATGGTGTAGGCGGGGATGTAGAGCAAGGTGCTCGAACCTCGAAACACATCTTGGACTTTGCGTTTGATCCACTTGTCTCTTAACTCTCTCTCTCATTTATTTGTGCAAAGCATAATTCATATTGCCATATCTATTTGCTTGTGTGTTGCCTTGCATATATTCATATTGCTATTCATCCTTATTTGCTTGGCTTGCTTGTGTGTGTGCCTAACTTATACTTAACCAACAAGAGCTTCACATAGCACCTCAACCCATTCAAGGGAAATCAAGAGGAGTTAGTCCAGAGCCCTTCACGGGGAATTCGACTACACTTGTTGTGTTGTATTAAGTTTGTGCAAGATTTGCATTAGCTTCCGTATTTAGCGCACTTAGTTTTGCATTTAGTTCTAGATTAGCACTTACACCTATTCACCCCCCCTCTAGGTGTTTTTCAATTGGTATCAGAGCTAGTGCTCCTGATATTAGGCTTAACATCCTAGGAGTGAGATCCATTTGATTGCTAATCTATTGTTTACATTTGCGTGTTTGCACACTCATATAGTTTGCCATGGACTTCATGACCCCACCTAGCTTTGACCCTTCCAACATTGATGTTTGGAAGTATAGGATGTCCATGTACCTAAAGACCCTAGGTTTGCATGTCTTTCTTGCGGCCACCAAGAAATGCTATCTTGGAGATCGCAATCATATAGGGGCCAATGCACAAGCCCTTGAGGCCATTAGAAGCACATTACCTAAAGATTATCTTATGTGTGTTTCTAACATTGATTCCGCCTTTACAGTGTGGAACAAATTGACAACCACCACCACCTCCGAGCTTCAAATACAAATCCAAGAGGAGGAATCTATTGGAGAATCCGATTCTCAATGCTTCATGGTCCAAGGGAATGACTCCCTTGAGGTACAATCGGAAACCCACTTAGATAATGATGATTGTGCTAGTTCTTCAAATGATTATGTTGATCCTCATGCTTTGAATGAAGAACTATCTATTGTTTGTGAAAAACTAATAGAAAAATATAATTTGTTGAAAAAGAAAAGTCTAGGACTTGAAAATGAAAATAAAAGTTTGCATTCTAGACTTAACAATGTTTTGCAAGAGAAGGTTGAGGTCTATAATGAAAGGGATTCATTGAGATCTCAATTGGAACTTGCACTAAAAGAAAATGAATTTTTAAAATCTAAAAATGATTGCCATGTGATTTTGAAGAAAAATGAAAACTTGTCTTTAAAAGTTAATTTTGTTTTAAAAGAAAATGATTCTTTAAAAATTAAGATTGCTTCAATTTCTAAAGATTTAGAAATTTGTTTAAAGAAAAATGAAGTTTTGCAAAATAAGATTGATGCACATGTTTGCCATGCTAGGGTAGTATCACACACTTCACCTATTGCATGTGCCACCTCTTCTTTAATTAACAATGATATATCTTTGATTAAGAAGAGTGTTGATTGTTTGGGCTCCACTTTGAGCCAATGTGTAGTGGGCCATACACGCTTGGAATCTTTGTTTCGAAAGAAACAAGTTCCTTCTATTCATGCACACCCTCCACGGCATACACATGCTTCTCACGGACACACCCATCACCATATGTATGCTCATGTGTACACTTGTACACATTGTGGACGTAAGGGCCACCTTGCTAAATTTTGTTATGATAGATTAATGTTTCAAATTTAGCAAAGAAATTTGTTTGGGTTAGAGAAGGTACTAACCCCCATGGACCCAATAAGATATGGGTACCAAAGACCACCCCTAGAGTTTTTGATGTAGGTGTGGGCTCTCACATGACGTGAGAGTGATGACACCTTGGAGTAGATGTGTTCCGTGCTTAAAGGAGATTAATTGGATGCATCACTTTCAAGGGAAGATTTGGTGAAAAGGACCACCATGTTTTGGAGAACTAGAGCGGTGCCCTCATTGATTTTGGTATCGAATCTCTAACTCCTTATTTATTGTTTTCATGCTTTTAATATTCATGTTCTATAGCATGTTTCATTGTTTAGTGATTAGTATGAAAATACCATGTTAATTAGATTAGTGATATACATGTTTAGTTATTTTGAGACACCCATGTTTTATATGAATAAATTCTTTTGTGTTCTCACTATTTGGTTGCTATTGCGTATATCATATATCTAATAACATGTGGATATTCATAATAATCATGTTTTTGTTTATCATGATGATTTTTGTTTTGATGCTTCATGTTTTGAGTATATGTTTAGATGTTAGTTTTCATTAAGACTAGTTATATACTTGTGCATATAGTGGGCCACAAATAAATCTATATATGTTTGGGCTTGATTGCTTATTTGAATCCATTAGATGTGCTAGTATAGTCTAGTTTTGATGATCCATACATTTTAAACTTGTATTCATATTTTTGGATTTGTTGTATGATTGTGTGTTTCACTTCATGTATATGTGTGTATTGCCAAACTATGAGATATACATGTATACCCCTTGAGTCATTTGCCTCTCATGCAAATCTATATATATGGACTCAATTGTATTTAGGGATATGTATGTATACTTCATGTTTGACAAAACATACATATACCTTGAAATGAAATTTGTTTTGGTGAAAATTTAATTTTTCATGTTTCCATGTGTTTTAGTTTAACTTTATGTATATGTCTATCTTGTCCAAACTATTAGATATACATGTTTATCCTTTTTGAGCCACGTGCCTTAATGCATATATTTTGTGGACTCGTTTGTGTTTTGGATATGTATGTATATTTTAATTTGTACTTGACATACATATGCCATGAAGATTAAATAAGTTTTGATGATTTTCGTGTTTTCAATATTTAAGGAATAATTGAGCTTGATTGAATATTTTCATGATTATGATATTCACACTTTATTTGTACACTCACATTTATTGCTTGCTCATGTTTTGTATTCATGAGTCATATTTATGCTTAATTGGCTTAGAGTGTTGAATTTCTTGTGGATTTCATGTTTTATGAAAATTATTTTTAGTTTATTCCTTGCTTGAAGGATTTCGCACTAGTTAACAAGTTTTTCATTTTGACTAGTTCGTATTCTTCAATTTGGTGGTATTTTTCAAACAAAGCTTATTTTCACATCTATTTTTGAAAACCCCTACCCTTTACGGGAGGTTGGATGGGAGTCCATGCCTTGTATGTTTATATTGAAAATCTTTTTAAACTTGTGCATGAGATGGGTGGATTAGTTATATGAGTTATACCATGCTTTTATTGTTATGTCAATTGGTATCATTGAACTCTTTCAATTGGTATCAATTTGATCCTTTTTTTGTATACTCATATGTTTATTGTGTATGTATATTTTCAATTGGTATCATCTATTGGTGATTGGTACTCATTCTATTTCATACACATATACTTGTTTTATTTGTGCTTAAGATATAAATTTTTCACAAAATCTTGTTTATGTGATTGAGTTTTTACCTGCACACAAAAATAAAGATGTTATATTTAGAAGTAGTTGTGCAAGGTGCTCAATACTAATCCGCGGTAGCAAGGCTATGCGGGTCGTGATCCTCAGGGAGGGACTAGCGATGGAAGCGTTTGTAAGTTTTACTCTAAAAATTATTTATTTTTATTATTCGCAGTGGTATTTACAATGAAGTGGGGAGAAAAGAATTTGAGATAGATGGAATAGAGATCTAAACTAAAGAAAGAAAGAAAGAAAGATTACCTCTTCAGTCTGCTTACCTTTTTGAACCGTTTGCAATGATTTACCTTTTCTTGGAAGGCGTACAAGCATGACGTATAGGATCGTCCGCCTTCCTAACTATGAAATAAAAGACAACTATCAAGACCTGTTCATCGCCATAGGCCATCAAGGGCTCTTCTTCGGCTAGGTATTCTCGAAGCAGTTGGTTCTCATGGTGGGCAAGACATTAGAGAGAAAAATAGAAGAAAACAAACAGATACTGAGATACACAAGATTAAATAAAAATAAAAGAACATAAAATAATACAAGAATAAAACAAACCTCGATTCGATTATTAAACAATGGTGAAAAAATAAAACTTACACCGACTGTCACCATCAGTACAAGTAGATCCCTTCCTCCATGAGTACATCATCTCCTCTCAGTTTTTACAAGAATAAATAAAATTACAAAGGAGGAAAGAAAATCTAACCTAGAAGAAAGAAGAAAAAACCTAAACCCTAGATTTGGCCCTCTGCTGGACGCTGGACGCATTCTGTGTTGCATCTGCAGGGGTATTTATAGGAGTTGGAAGATGTAGAGTCTTGGTACAACTCTCCCAAAAAATCTTATCTCCAGACTTGTGGCACTTATCCATAGAAGTTCAAATCAAATCTGTCCTGCAACTTATTATCCTGTTGATCGCTGAAATTAGCTTATCTACGGACTGAATTGGAAAGTTTGATCAACATAAGTTGTAGGGCTTCAAGTCTTCTTTCTGGAGCATTTTGAATCATCAGATTTTCATACCTGTAGCAAAAGTTATGATCTGAATACTAAACATGTACAGTCTGAATCCGAATTTATCTTTAAACTCTTCTCCTTTTATCTTTAGGATTAGCTTTATCCCCTTCATATCTTTATCTTCATCCTGCAAGTGTTTAGGGTTGGATAGAAGTCTATCCTTCCCTCATCTTTGATAATTGCAACTTTAGCCCTTGTGTATTTGTAATTTTTGGCAATTGATATTTGCACTTTTGCACTTGGGCTTCAAATGTGGGCTTTTGGCTTCATTAAGCTTTATTTATTTAAAATAATAATTCGAGGCTTGCACACAATAAATAATAAAATATTAATAATTGTGCAGAATTAAATGAATAAATATGAAAATGTGATGGTAAATGTTATGATAAAAATGCATTTTTCACTACCAATCATTATGCTAGTGCTTGAGCTTCAATTTTGTTTTAATTGATTATTTTTAAATTGGTATCAAGCCCATGCATCATTTTAGTTGGAATTTCATAAAGGGGGAGAAAATTTAATTTTGTCTTTCAATTGGTGATTTTTCAATTGGTATTTGTTTCCCACTCCCTTACTCTATGATTGAAAATTTCATATTGGTATCATATGTTTAATATGAAAATTATTTATAATTGGTATCAAAATTTTATTTAGACATTCAAAATTTATTATGTTTAATTTCAATTGATATCAAGATGTTTCATGTGTTTTTACTTTTCTATTGGTATCAAGATGCTTCATTGACATATTTTTCTATTGATATCATGTTGTTTAAAGTCACCCCTTATTGACCTTGTTTTTGTTTTAGACAAAAAGGGGGAAGAACATTGTTTGTATTGTTTTGATTGACTTAAAAGGGGAGAAAGATTTTTACCTCTCATTTTATTTTATTGTTTGGATTGTTTACCCCTTTGTTGATGATTGACAAAAAGGGGGAGAATTATTTGAGAGTTTAACATGCATATATAAACCACAAAATCCTTCTATGCATGATTGGTACATGTTTTTATATATGCATACTTATGTTTTTGCATATATTAAGTTTTATTGGTAAGTTTTATTGGTATCTAGAGCATCTAGTGTTTTTGTTAATGCTTTATTAATTTAATTGGTAACTAGAGCTTCTAGAACATGTGTTTGTGTTTTATGCATATTGATGCATACATGTTTATGATGCATACATGTTTATGAACAATCATTGCATATATCTTATTTATTTGTTTATGCATGAGTTAAGGGGGAGCTTCTTTGAAGCTTAACTTTAATCCATGCATATATAACTCCATGAGTTTTGTCATCATCAAAAAGGGGGAGATTGTTGGCCCAAAGGCCTTCCACCCTAGTTTTGATGATGATTAACTCATGTAGTTATGTTTACTAATATTCTTGTGTTGTTTAAGTTTCAGATCTTTAACCAAGATATTAGTTGGTGATTAGCTTCAACAAGGAGTTTAGAAGCTTTTCCTAATGATTCCAGGGCCAAAACTTCAAGATCACACATTGCCTAGCCCATGGATGGAGTTTTGGAGCAAGTCTACTTGAAGATGAAGATCGTCAAGAAGACTTAGGTATCCATAGTTTAGATAGTGTGTTTTAGATCCATTTATAAAGTTTAGTATAGTTGATATGCTCAAGTGCATTACACACAAAAGATTTATGTTTTGGATTTGGTTTTCATGAATAGTAGATCAAAATAAGTTTACTTTATTTCTATGTATATTAGATGTATTCTAGATATACATACATGCTTTAAACTTGCTAGACAAACTTATTTTGACTATCTTATTCATGTATTGAAAAATCAAGTTTGATAAAAATACAAGTTTTGTTTTTGATAAAATTTGCAAGACTAAAAAATGAATTGATATGATTGATATATGTCTTAAAATTTTTATCACAAGTTTGTGTTTCAATATAAAATGATAAAATTATTTTTGGTGATTTTTAGAAGTGTTAAAAGATTTTTAGAAAAATATTTTACACTGTTTTTCTGACCCAGATTTCTGTTCCAGGCTTCAATCAGTCGACTAGTCAAACTGACCTAGTTGACTAGGCTGAAGTCGGTCGACCGGGCCGGTCGACCGACGTGCACAAATCTGTGCACGTTTGGTGTCACTGGGACGGTCGACCGGGCTGAGAGCAGTGCTCTCTATTTGTTTGGGTCGACCGGGCCGGTCGACCGTGGTTGCCCAACGGTCATATTTTAGACCGTTGGTGGTCGACCGGCCGTCGACCGCTGCCTGTCAGAGCTGCCAGCTCAGCTCTAATGGCTAGTTTTCTGATGGGCCTATAAAAACCCCATCTCTTTGGGGATTTTGGCCAAGATTTTTAAGAGAAAAAATTCCAGTTTTCTGAAGTGTTTAAAAGAGTTTTAAAAAGAGTTTTTGGGCTTTAATCTTCTCATCTTTATTGTTTTTTGGTTTTTGGAAAATCAAAGAAAACTAGGTTTTGGGATATTGATTTGATCTTTCATTTTCTATCTTTTACAAGAGATTTCCCAATTAGTTTTTCTTTATTGCTTGTTTCCAAAAACACCTAGTTTTCACACTTGAGCTATCTCCTATCCTATTCTATTAGGATCATTTGTTTTTGTGGAAAAAGAGAAAAAGGAAAGAGAAATTGAGTTTGTGGTCTTTGGAACCACTTGTTGTAAACACCCTTGTTCTTTGTGTATCCCTCTTTGGTAGAGGTGATCGGGTGATTGGTTTGCTCCCTCTAGTGAGAGGTGGAGTTTGGTTGTAAACCCTCTTCGGTAGAGGTGTTGGTTGTTGTAGTGGCTACGGGCCTACCCTCGGTTGTGAGGTGGTTGTTTGAGAGAGGAGTTTGGTACTCCTAGTGTTGTAACAAATCCTCTTCGGTAGAGGTTCCCTCGGTGGGAGATAGTGGATTGGAAATCCTACACGATGGTGTAGGCGGGGATGTAGAGCAAGGTGCTCGAACCTCGAAACACATCTTGGACTTTGCGTTTGATCCACTTGTCTCTTAACTCTCTCTCTCATTTATTTGTGCAAAGCATAATTCATATTGCCATATCTATTTGCTTGTGTATTGCCTTGCATATATTCATATTGCTATTCATCCTTATTTGCTTGGCTTGCTTGTGTGTGCCTAACTTATACTTAACCAACAAGAGCTTCACATAGCACCTCAACCCATTCAAGGGGAATCAAGAGGAGTTAGTCCAGAGCCCTTCACGGGGAATTCGGCTATACTTGTTGTGTTGTATTAAGTTTGTGCAAGATTTGCATTAGCTTCCGCATTTAGCGCACTTAGTTTTGCATTTAGTTCTAGATTAGCACTTACACCTATTCACCCCCCCTCTAGGTGTTTTTCAGGAGCCACGGTCGATCGCCCGGGTCGACCGAGCCACTGAAGCAGAGAGTAGAACTCTCTGTCGGTCGACCCGTACGGTCGGCCGAAATTTCCAGAGAGCAGAGCTCTCTGGAGCTCGGCGGTCGACCGTCGGTCGGCCGTTCTCCAGTGCACAAAGGCGTGCACATCTGTGCACGTCGATCGACCGATCCGGTCGACCGACTTCAGACCAAGTCGACTATACAGTCGACTTGCTGAAGCCTGGAAACTGTTTTTCTGGTATTTAAAAACTAAGTCTTTTGGTTCAAATAAAATCCCATAAATTACTTAAAAATCTACAAAAATAGTTTAACCAATATACTTAGATATACAAACATGCTTGCACAAAATCAAGACATGTTATAAAAGATTGGACTATTTTTGTAAGTTGGAAATATTGGCTCAAAAGAAAACTTGTATTTTTATAAAACTTGTTTTCCAAACTTCTTCATGATACAAAAACAAGATATTTTGAATTCATTAAAGCATAGTGTATATGGATATGATCCACTACACAATTAAGATGAAATATCTATGTTTTTGGCATTAAGCTTTAAATATGGTTTCGGATAAAAGATATGCATATAAGAAATTCCAAAAACCAAAAAGTATTTTTCAAAAATGAAAGTCTTTTCTAAATCTGAAAATTCTTTTATGAAAACAATTCTATCAAGAGTGTGTGTGTATATGTACTTGAGCAATCCACCACTATTCTATCCTTTACATTTTTAACTAAAACAAAAATAAAATCTTATACCTAGACACAAGTCTTCATCTTCTTGAAGTCTTCACTTGAAGCCTTCTCATCTTCTTGACTTGGTCCAAGCTTGATCCAAAAGCTCCTTGGATCACACCGTGCTAGCTCCAAATCTTGACATTTTATCCTTTGTTGAGCTATGCACCTACTAAGATCTTGATAATGAATCTGTCACTAATTAAACACAAGATCATTAGTAAACATAACTACATGAGTTGATCATCATCAAAACTAGAGTGATGGGCCTTTGGGCCAACAACTAGTTCTTCAGGTGATGATCATATTGATGCCGATGAATTAAATGAAGAGTTATCTATTGTTTGTGAAAAATTACTAGAAAAATACCAACTTTTGAAAAAGAAATGTTTTGCTTTAAAAGAAGAAAATAAAAATTTATCTTCTAAACTTGATGTTGCTTTGTAAGAAAGGGATGTGATTTCAAATGAAAGGGACTCATTGAAATCCCAACTTGAACTTGCTCTAAATGAAAATAAAATTTTGAAAAATAAAATGATTGTGATGAAGTTTTGAAGAAAAATAAAGTTCTATCTTCAAAACTTATTTTTGTTTTAAAAGAAAATCATTATTTGAAAAACAAAATTATTTCTATTTCAAAAGAATTGGATTTGATTTTAATGAAAATAAATCTTTGAAAAATGATTTGTCTTCACATGTTTGCCATGCTAGTGTAGCCTCAACTTCTAGTATACCTATTGCATGCTCCACCTCTTCTTCTACTATTGAAAATGATATATGTATGTTAAAGAAGAGTGTTGATTGTTTGGGTTCCACTTTGAGCCAATGTGCCATGAACCACACAAGGTTGGAATTCATGTTTCGCAAGAAACATGCTCCTCACATGCATGCACACCATACTCGGTATACACATGCTCATCATGCTCACACACATGATTCAAAGTATGCTCATGTGTACACTTGTACACATTGTGGACATAAGGGCCACCTTGCAAAGTTTTGTTATGATAGAGTACATAATGTAAATTTTGTAAATAGATTTGTTTGGTTTAGGAAAGGTGCTAACTCCAATAGACCCAATAGAGTATGGGTACCAAAATCCACCCCTACTGTATTTGATGCAGGTGTGGGCTCTCGCTTGACGTGAGAGTGTTGGTGTCTTGAGGTGAATGCGTTCCGAGTTATATGGTGACACTTTTGGATGCATCACTTTTAAGGGAGTTTGGTGGGGGACCACCATGATTTGGAGGTATAGAGATGAGCCATTTTGGTTTTGGTAACTATCTCTTACTCCGATTTAGTTTACATGTTTTCATTATTGATTTTTAGCATGTCATGTCTTAAATGCTCATTATGCTATATGCCATGATAATTAAGTTTATGACATATATGTATAGTATTTGAGATACACCCATGTTTATATGGATTATTATTGTTGTGTTCTCACTTTAGTTTAACTATGGTGTATATCATAGCTCTAAACATGTGCATTTAGCCTAATGATCATATTGGTTTATATTTTATTTTGTGCTTCATGGTTTGATTACATGTTTAGATGTATTTTTCATTAAACTTGTGTATATACTTGTAAATTAATGAGCCACAATTGATTCTTATATGTTTGTGCCTAATTGCTCATTTGTACCCATTAGATGTACTAGTATAACCTAGTTTTGATGATTCATACATTTTAAACTTGTATTCCCATTTTGTACATGTTTTCATATGTTTAACTTCATGTATATGTTAATTTGTTGAAAACCCCTACCATCAAAGGGCGGTTGGATGGGCAACAATGCCTTGTATGCTCTTATTGAAAATCTATTTAAACATGTGCATGAATAGGGTGCTAGGTATGAGTTATACATTTGATTCTCATCATGTTTTCAATTGGTATCACAATTGACATTCATTTGTATACTCATATGTGTTTTCCATATATGTATGCTTTAAACTTCAAATAGTATCAATTTCAGTTGATATTTACTTTTTCATACATAAATATGTGATTTGATTGTGCTTACTATATCTTTATATCTTAAAGCACAAATCATGTTTATGCTAGGCTTAATTTAGTCCTTAATGACAACTATTTTTTCATTTGGTATCTTATACAAACTTATGCATGATTTTTATTGATATTTCATAAAGGGAGAGAAAATTCATATTTTATCTTTTAATCGGTTTCATTTTCAAATTAGTATCTTACTCCCATTCTTTATGATGATAAATACTTTATTTTGGTATATGCTAATATTTTTCAATATTGGTACATTAATCTTAAATTGGTATTATTCTCAATTTGATATCTTTATTGCAAAATTACTTATATTTACCTAAATTTGGTTTGTAATTTTCAATTGGTTTTTACTTACAATTGATTTGTTTATCCAAAAATTTGGTTTTTACTTACAATTCGTATCAACTTAAAATTAGTTTTTACTTTCAATTGGTATCAAAATTATAACATACTTACAATTTGGTTTATTTACAATTGGTATCAATATTTACAATATATACTTTTCAATTGGGATAAAAAACATACTATGTTTCATTTTCCATTGGTATCAAAATATACAAGACATTTTCCATTGGTATCTTTTGGTATCTTAAAATTTTTCGTTTATTGTCAATTGGTATCATAAATTGGTATCATAATGTTTTGATATATACCTTTATCTTAAATTGGTATATTTTCAGTTGGTACTGTTTTGATATGTATTGCTTATATGCAAGGGAGGCTTAGCATCTTCTCTATATATAGATTCATATTGAGTGTATTTCATATTGCAGTGATTGACCTTTTTTTGGTATGTTGTACACGTGTGTAGTAGGAGCTTCACATCTCCTTTTATACATTGCAAATTATACTTTATGTGGTTAGGGTTTAGTCTTCTCTTTTCATATAAATGCATGTATGCAGGAGGAGTTAACGTCTCTCCTTTTCATGAATGTATATCGCATATAAATCTTTATTGTTTAATTTGTTTTCGCCTCTTTATTGTTTGAATTGACAAAAAGGGGAGAAGATTTTTTTTTTTTGATTCATTTATGCCCCTTTGTTGATGATTGACAAAAAGGGGGAGAATGATTTTGAGTTTATATGCTTGTTCAGAAAAAGAAGGAGAAATGACTTTGAGAATTTTATGCATGTTTTTAGAAATTGAGTTTATACATGATTACTTAAAATTGGTATCATATATGCATATGTTTTTAGAAATTGAGTTTATACATGATTACTTACAATTGATATTATATATGCATGTTTATTTTTACAATTGTTATCGAGCATATATGTTTTTGTTTATGCAAAAAGGGGAGAAACATTCTTTACTAATGCATGTTTGTATTGAGTATTCATTGTATATCTTTATGCTTATTGCTATGCATAAGTTAAGGGGAGCTTCTATAAAGCTTAACTTTAATCCATGCATATATAACTCCATGAGTTTTGTCATCATCAAAAAGGGGGAGATTGTTGGCCCAGAGGTCCTTCACTCTAGTTTTGATGATGATTAACTCATGTAGTTATAGTTTACTAATAATCTTGTGATATTTAGTTTTAGATATTTGATCAAGATATTAGTAGGTGATTAGCTTTAACAAAGGTGTTTTGGAGCTTTCACATGTAGATTCAAGAGCTCGGGCGTCAAGATCGCATCTAGCACTCGGTTGGAGTCAAGCTCGTTGGATCGCGTTTAGATCGAGTCGGGTTGGAGACAAGAAGACTTCGGTTTGTGTTTTAGTTTAGTGTTTAGATCTTGTGTAAAGATTAGATAGTGTTAATATGCTCAAGTTCACATACACACATAAGTTTCAAGTTTATTGGTTTTGATTTTTCGGATTAACCGATTTTGGATTTCATGTCAAAAATATAGATAGATATCTTTATATGTATATTAGATTCTATCCATATACAATATGCTTCAAAGTTATTTCAATATCATGTTTTTATATTTACATGAGTTTTGGAGAAAACGGTTTTCCATTTCAAAAATCCAAGTTTGGAAAATACCGATTTTTGTTTTAAGCCAAATTGCTATATCACAAAAATGGTTCAAATTGTTTGTAATATGTGGTGAATTTTAGTCACACATATTTGGTATTCAAAAATCTTAAAAGAACTTCTTTTTGTGGAATTTATGTGTATTTTATTAGATTTTTTAGTAGGTAAAAAGACAAGTTTTTAATCCCTATAAGCTTAGACCTGGTTGTCTGCCGGTCGACCGGTCGGTCAACTGAGGCAGAAATCGGTCGACCGGTCCGATCAACCAACGTGCACAAAACGTTCAGGCAGCTTGGGCTGGTAGGCTGGTCGACCTACCCGGTCGACCGCCAGAGAGCTTTGCTCTCTGGAACCAGCCCCCGTCGACCTGGCAGTCGACCGGCAGAGAGTTGCTGCTCTCTATATCCAGCCCAGTCGACCGGGCAGTCGACCGACAGAGAGCTGCTGCTCTCTGTTTTCAGGCTGGTTAACCGGGCGGTCAACCGGAGGCACAACGGTCATAAAAATGACCGTTGGCCGGTCGACCGGGCGGTCGACCGGAAGGGCAATTTTGCCCTTTGCCAGACTGCTAACGGGCAGATTTTGGTGGGGTTATAAATACCCATCCTCTTGAGTTGTTTTAGCTAAATTTTTAGAAGAGAAATTTTTTCATTTTTACAAGTATTTAATAACAAGTTTTAAAAGAGTTTTGGGCTTAAAGATTTCATCTTTATTTGTTTTAAAAAGGGTTAGAAAATTAAAAGAAAAATATAGTCTTTGGGAATTAGTTTTTGATCTTCATTTCAATAGCTATTCTAGAAGTTTTCCCAAGAGTTTTTCTTTGTGATTTTGATTTTCAAACTCTTTATTTTCTCACACTTGAGCTATTATCTATCCTATCTATTAGGATCTTGTTTTAGTGAGAAAATTGGTTTGTGGTTGTGGAGACCACCAAGTGTTGTAACCTTCTTTACTTTGTGATATCCCTCTAGTGAGAGATGATGTGAAGGTTGTGTTGATATCCCTCTAGTGAGAGGTGATTGTGGAGGTTGTATTTGATTGTTGGTATCCCACTAGTGAGAGGTGATTGTGGAGGAGTTTGGTTGTGTTGGTATCCCTCTAAGTGTAGAGGTAATTGTTGTGGAGTTGTAGCTTAGTGCCTTATCCCTCTAGTGTGAGGTTGATCTTGTTTGGCTAAGTGCCTATCCCTCTAAGTGTAGAGGTGATTGTTGTTGTGCTTTGCCTCTAGTGTAGAGGTTGTTGTTGGTTGAGAGAGAAGTTGTGTACTCCCAAAGTTGTATTACCCAAATCCTCAGTGGAGGTTCCCTGTGTGGGAAGTTCCGTATAGACGATATAGTGAAAATCCTTCTGTGTGAAGGCGGGGACGTAGAGCAGTGGCTCGAACCTCGAAACATATCTTGTTGTTTGCGTTTGATCCACTATCTCTAAACTCTCTCCCTCTTTTTGTTCATTGCATTATATTGTTCATATCATATATATGCTTGGGTTTGATTGTGTGCCATACTTGTGTTAAACCAAGAGAGCTTCGTATAGCACCTCAACTCTTATTTAGAGGAATTTAGAGGAGATAGTCCAGAGCCCTTCACCGGAAATTCGGCTACACTCTTTGGTTACACTAAGTGTGTTGCAATTACTTTTTAATTTCGCATTATTTGTCATTAGATTAGCCATACACCTATTCACCCCCCCTCTAGGTGTGCTTAAACTGATGTGTTACCATCTGACACCTGACATGCTACTACTTGACACCTGCCCCTGTTATGATATTACTTATCACCTGCCACCTGTCATATTAACACTTGACCTGTGATTATCACATTTACAGGAATCTTGTACCTGTTATCCAATATTATATACAGTGACCTGTATCCCTAGTATGTACTCCGTTATACATGTACTCTTGTACTCCTGAATTCCTGAACCTGTCTTGCTCCTACTATTCTCGTAAATTGATAATTACATAATAAATTATAAAATGGACAACTTATATCAGGCAAGGGAAACTGATGGACTTCAAGTGTGATTTTGTTTATAATGGTATATGGATGTTGTGCAACTAAAATCTTGAGGTTCTACCTGAGGGCCCCCAGGTGTTTCGAGTAGGGTAGT
Organism: Agave tequilana; assembly: GCA_038442645.1. Lineage (NCBI taxonomy): Eukaryota > Viridiplantae > Streptophyta > Magnoliopsida > Asparagales > Asparagaceae > Agave > Agave tequilana. The sequence goes on from JAVJIF010002818.1 coordinate 62,218, forward strand.
TCTTACACTCCGACTATTGTAATCAATCCTTCTTGAGTGCTTAGCAGCACGGGCCTGGCAAAATGTCAGGTTATTGGGTCATTGTTTTGGATATGCATGAAACCCATTGTAAACATAATTCGTGGGTCTCATCATCAGTTTCCAATAACCAACCTCGACTTACTCATATATAGATGTATGTGCATTGAGTCGTATGGCAGGACACATACCTAGATATATGAGTTGGATGAGTAATAATAAAAGATGTTAATTAATAATTTGTTGTTTGTTTTGCAATTCGGGTTGTGTGAACTCAAGCTACGGTGACATGAGACATAGGGTATATAGATGAGGGTTTTCTTGTTTGGATTATTCTTTCGATGTACTAGTCCTATGAAGCCGTAATCTGAGCTTGTATGACTAATTTTGCTTGTATTCGGTATTATTGATTTTATTAGTTTTTTACTGGTTTTATGATGTTTTCTTAGTATAAGGGACAACTGGTTTTGCTACACTTATCTTTCTTACTGCCTCCTTACCTGCTCCTGTATGCCTATGCTCACGACACGGTTTTCAATACATGCTCTTGGACTTGGATTTATCGATACACATGTGCTTGTCCCTGCACGTCACTTGGCATTCACCATACCACTCGTTGAGGAATTCTGACTTCCCTGGATCCGCATGTCCAGATATCAGAGCTTGGAGCTTGTGGATCCTCTTGGTTGCTGATCAGAGTTGCGAAGCGGAAGTGTAGATCATCGGCAGATCGTCTGAGGCCCTATCCTTTCAAGCTCCCTACTCGGCTCTCGAGTTTTCCTTTGTGACTCAGGAGCGCCTTTTGTAGTGTTCTCTTTGTATTCTCACATTTGTGCCTAATCAGTGATGTGATATTCTTGTAATATTGTGTCACATCCTGTGATAACTTTGTAATTGTACTCATATGTTGGAATGTATAATGTACCATGATTGAGTTGGAACCTGCACCCAAAAATACATAATTTCAGAACTTAAGAATAAAGAGTGCAAGTGCTCAATACTACCGTGATAGCAAGTGGCTATGCGAGTCGTGATCCACAAGGAGGGACTAGTGATGGAAGCTTTTAATAAGTTCTCTTTTAAGTTACAAAGAATGATTAAAGTTCTTCTTTTAGTTCTTTGAAAAGAAAAAGAAAATAAGTTATGTTACATTATGAAAATGGTAGATAGAAGTAATGGTGATTTTGTACAAAGAAAGTAAACAATAGTAGAGATTTGGTGATGGAGGTGATCTAAACTAAAGATTAAAAGAAAAGAAAGAAAACCTAAAAGAAATACTTACCTCTTCTGGCCAAATACTTACCTTGAATCTGTGGTGACGATGTTACCTTGAAGTGGAGGCAATCAGCGCATAGCCCATGAGAGTTGATTCATGTCTCTTTCACATCACATCATCAAGACGATACAGGTATGAAATGATACAGACTGACACTAAAATCTATCGTTATGAGCTATCGGTGGCACTCGCAAATGCAAGGCTCTTTCGATGTTATAAGACTCACGTGGATTGCACTTGATACAAAAGAAGAGAAGTAGAAAAAGAAGAAGAAGAACACAAAAACAAAGAAGAACATAAAAAATGTAACTTTAGATTCAATGTGGTAATAATAAAAGAAGAGAAAAATAACTTACAGCAGTGTCCCTCTCAGCACAAGCTTCACTCTCATTCTCCTATGAAACTCTGATCTCCTCTGAATTACATAAATGAAAACTGAAAATTACATGAAAAAATAAAAACCTACACTAAAAAGAATAAAAAACTGGCCTAAGAATCCTTCTCTACTTGATCGTCCTTTGTATACTGAGAAATCCCAGTATTTATAGGTAAAAACTAAACGAGGGAGAGCGTATGCAGATAGGGGGAGCAAATGCTCCCCCCCACCGCTTCAACCAGTCACGGATTCGTGGCTTTTGCCGCGGATCCGCGGCCAGGATTTGGCCAAATGGCCAGATCCAGGTGCCATGGTCCGTTGATACTTCGATGCTTCCTTCTATCCAACAAGATTTTCAATATTTCTCTGGATTTGGCGATATCTCTATTTATCCTCAAGCTAACTGAATAAATCCAAACAAATCCGATTTTAACTGGTCTCTATTTGGTATTATCTGCTCTGATTTGCTCTGATCACCTTAAATCTTCTGTCCCAATCCTTGATTTTAAATTAAGCTCATTTAAATCTGATTTTTCTCTCCTTTTCCTTTGGTAAAGGCCTGCATATAATTTAGACAATAAATATGATTAAAAACAGAGTTTATTAAATAATAAATATGAGAATATGACAATAAATATGCAGTATCAACGATCGATCACACCCCATACCTATCTTTTGCTCGTCCTCGAGCAAAACAACAAAATTAAACTAAAGATTATTAGACCATTTTTACAGGCCACGCAATTGCACTGAGCATGTGCAACAAGTTGTTAAACCTCTAGGTTTCCTCTAGAGGACGAGTTTTATCTTGTGAGGATTTTCAGTGGACTACACCCACAAATTCATAAAAAAAGAGAAACAAAGTGTTAGTATTTTGACATCACATTTTAAAGAGAAAAATATTTGAAGTATTATTGTAAGAATTAAGTAATCTATAAGTTATAGGAAAACTGAACTTTTCATTCTTAAACTTAGTCTTTATTCAAAAACTTATTATCAATCAAAGTAAGGAGTCAAATTATATTTCTCATCTAGTCATATGCACCTTCGTGACCGTGAAATTTTCACTAAGGGTTCTTTAACACTAACTCATGTCTTATTTATTTATTTTTTTAATTTTTGGTGGTATTATTCCTTAGCTTTATTAGACTTTCTAATCTGCCCATGTAACGAACCTTTAATCGGTGACTCTCAAACCGGATGGTCTTAGGGCACCGGGTGAGAAAACACCCTGAGGACTTAAGGACTCGAGCAAACTAGGCCACAAAACTAAGGATTTTATTATATGGACCGTTTTTAGGCGTGAATACTTATACTTTATGAGGCACAAATACCCAACTTAATCAGAGGATTTTTGATATTATTATTATTATATATATATTTCTCTTTTTTTCTTTTCTCTTTTTTTAATAAGGCATAAGCATCTTTATTTTTTTTGAACCCTAAGTGTGTAAGTGTATAAAGCATGCATATTTCATCAATGTAAAAATTAAGACTAAATTACTTTTTCAACTTTTCTTCCTAACCCTAGAAATCAAACAAATATTCTTATTTTGACCAAGTATAAGAAATCCTAATTATGATTCTCTTATTCCTTAAAATTAACTTAATTTCTTACAAAAAATATGTCAAAATATTGCTATCTTTTCAAAAAGTTTTTTTTAAAGAAAGGAAAATGTTAATTTTTTTTATTTAAATAAAAATCTATGTTATGTTAGAACCCTTCCCCACACCTATCTCATGCATTGTCCTCAATGTATGAATGAATGTATTGATGCATGAAAAAGAAGAAAGGGAAGGAAATATTACCTTAAGATGGTAGTTCCGGTGGTGGTCGGATTGGGTCAAGCATTGCTACCCAATCAAGATAATGTGGTGGTTTACGGAGCCCACATTGATTAACCTCTTTTCTATTTACATATTTACAGTCCCCAATATGAATAGGATCATGAAAGATCCTATTATAAAACTTATTCCCTTTACATGATCAGTCTTGAAAAATTATCACGCAGTCATCATGGTCTATACCTATGTCCAACAAAAGAATGTGATTTGGTGGAATGGTCGACTTGGGCTCAGGAATGATAGGTTCAGGAATTAATACTAACTCAAGAAAATCAAATTTGGGTTCGAGAGTCAGTTTTGGTTCAAGAGTTGAGTGCAAATCCAAGAATTGAAACTCATATTCTTTTCCCATCAATGGAATGCGACTATCCAAAATTGGTGATTTAATTTCTAGATCTATGGGTACGAGAATAAATGTTGGCTTGAAAAATGGTCCAATTTGGGTAAGAATACCGGAGTCAACATAGATTCGAAGATGGGAACTGAATCACAAAGTTGGGGATTGGGTTTACATTCATAATCAAGTTCAATCTCATTAAAATAAAAATTTGCAATTCGTCAATGGGTTAATATTGGTCAAGTTCAAGATTTTGTGATGAAATTGAATCTTGGTCAAAGTCTTCAAGATACGATGATTCTTGGTTTTCATCAATATGGCTAGAAAAATTGTCGAGAATAGTCAAAGATTGGGTAGGGAGAGTTTTCTTATTCCTACGCATGTTTTTCAATCTGCTAAGTCTTGATTTTATCATATCAAGTGGATCACTTTGGAATTGAATCATGGATTTCATAATCTTTTCTAAATCAGTATGTTCTTCTTGAAAAATAGAGTAAGGATCTGTGATTTGAAAATTTTGACGGGATTTTGAGTCTTCTAGAATTTGAATTTGTCGCTTAAGCTCTTCTAAGGCTTCCATCCTCTTTTCCCAGTTAATTGATTCTTCTAATGGTTACTCAGAGAAGGAGTATATGAAGTTGGGTGTTGGTAAGGTGGTTGACAATATGACTCGGGGGAGTTGTATCCCTATTGGCTCTGTGAAGAATAGTGATGATTATTCCAGTCTTGTTCATAGTATTGTAACTGGGGCATGTATTGATTCGGATAAGACCAATCCGACACACTAGGTTGGTTAAAGTTATGATATGCCAGGTTGATAATATCCGAAAAAGAGGTCTGGATGTAACATGGATTACTATTAAAATTGAAAAAATGTTGTTATAAGCCATATCAGACAAGAAATGTCAAAAGCAAACAGAGAAAAATAAACAAATAAACAAATAAAAAGAAAAAATCTAACCTAAGTTGGGGTAGGCCTTAGACCTAGACGACTCCTAACTAGTTAGACTGTCCATGGGGAGTATATTGCAGAATCTGATCACAAGTTAATCGACCAGGTAGGGGCAAGATCAGTGGGAGGCATCCGTACCTAAGCAACGAGCCTAATTATGCCAAACCACCAATCTTCGGGGTTTCGCCCCTCAATCCTCAACCTTAAACACTGATTTGGCAAGAGTCAACTTCTAACAACTTTTCTCTTAGGTCAGTCTCCTATTTGAGTCCGAGATGTCCTTAAGGGCAACGTCTACTCAATTTTAGTTAAGCTTGGTTTGTGAGTGAGGAGATTGTTTGTGGGCTAAGTGAGGGTAATTACTTTCCCACCTTATCTTGTTTATTGGACAAGCCCTTAATTCAGTTTAGTGCAGTGTGCAAGTATATAGAAAAAGTAACACTCAAGCAATATAAATAATTCAAAAGTGTTCCTATACTACATGCTATGCCCATGTACCTTTGCTTCAGCACTCTTCAACAGTAATGTAAAATGTAAACAAATTAGACACGTGTCTAAATGTAAAGTCTAAACCATTTTTAGTATTTAACAAACATCAATTTACTGTTGAGGTTATAAAGTATGTACAGTGAGTTAAATAAGAAAATAAATAGTTACAGAAATTTAGCTTTGCACTTCAACCAACCTAGAAAAATATAAGTTAGTAGTTCACTCAGATTGCCTGTGAATGCAGCAAATCTGAGGACTTTTGGGCTCTGCTTTCTTGAGCAGAGTCCAGGGCAACTTATATGTCCAATGCAGCAAAAAATTCATTGATATCTATCACTACACACCGAAGAAAGTTAATTAAAAATGTAAATTTAAAAAGAGAATTACTTACCGTCCCTCCCCGGCAACGGCCCTAAAATTTAATTGAGTTGGAACCTGCACACAAAAATACAGAATTTCAGAACTTAAGAATAAAAAGTGCAAGGTGCTCAATACTACCGCGATAGCAAGTTGCTATGCGGGTCATAATCCATAAGGAGGGACTAGCGATGAAAGCTTTTAAGTAAGTTTGTTACTTTTTGAGTTTACAAAAATATGTTAGAAATTTCTTCTCAGTTTTAGAAAAAAGGACAGAAAGGTCTTGAGTTTTTGTGTCCTTCCAAAAGATTTGAGTTCGAATCCTTTCCACTCAGACACAACCCTCTGACATTCGAATACAAGATCCACTTGTTGAAGTTGATCTATATCATTTTAGATATCTATAAACCAAAATTAATTTAAGTGTTTTGAATACTTTTTGCTCATGCATCAAGTAGGAAAAATGGACGGCCTAAATAGTTAGTTGGTTAGTTTAACGGTGTAGAACATTTGAAACCTAACAAAAATTGGTTTGTGGGGGTTTCTTAAATGTTTAGATCATAGTCAAATGGCCGGATCGAGAATTTCTATGTCTAAAGACAGATCTAACCAAAATGAATTTAAAGTATTTTTTTCCAAAAAGATTGTTTCTAGGAAAAAAGTTGATTTTGGTGAATATTAAATATCAAAAATATGTATTATCATTTGAAATATGTTTTGAATTTATTCTATACATATTAGTACTCAAAAGATATTAAAGAAACTAATTTTTGTATGATTATAAGTTAAAATTGATTTAAATAAAATTTTGAAAAGAATCAGAAAATGTGTATCATTTTCGATAGCTCTACACAAGACTTTCAAAAATGGATACTCAACTAACTTTAAACTAAAACATTTTTTGACAGCTCTGTGCTTGTTTTCAACAACGTTATAAAAAGAGTTCAGTTTATTGCAAAACTGACTCATTTTCGACAGTTTTCTATGTGTTTTTCTCAAACTGTCGAAAAGCATTTTCGACAGATCAAGAATCATTTTTTGACAGCTTTTTTCAAGGAGTTGAGTTAGTTGCAAAACTGATCCATTTTCGACAGTTTTCTCTTTGAAAACTTAGCACGATCGTAAGTGCTTTCGACTGCCCTTATATATCTTTTGAAAATGAAATTCAGATTTTGAAAAATATAGACTTTTGTTACCTTTACTTTTCGAAAATCCTGGATCCATTTTCGACAGTTAGTTAATTTTTCCTACTGATTTTTAACAAACATTTTAAATTCTATTTTGCTAAAAAAATCAAGTTTTTGAAGATGATTTTATAACAAGTTTTTCAACAAGATTTACAACAGTTTTCTGTGCCGTTCTTTTTCTTTCAATCTCTGAGAGAAAAATTCTTCAAAATTTTTAGAGCTTTCTTTTCCGATTTCTCTAGTGTTTCTCATACGCAAGGTTGAGCTCTCGTTTCTCTAATCTTTGCTATAGGCTGATGTTTGTGAGAGTTTCTAATGATCAAGTGTGATTACAAAAACTTGTTGTTTTTTGTTGTAGAAAACCTCGAGTGAGTGAGGTTGTTGTAAAACTTGCGGCTTCGAGTTGATCTTGTAGGATCGTGGTTTTAAGCGTGGTTTCGGTTTCATAAACTAGTTGTATTGAAATTTCTCCACAGGAGTTGGAGATGGTGACATAGGTCGGTGGATCGAATCTCGAGAACATTTCCTTATATTTGCGGAGTTTGATGTTTCTCAACTTTATCTCGCTTATAATTATGTTTATTATTATTGCTTATTGTTGATTATAGTAGATATTGTTGCAATTATTTTAATTTTCGCATAATTTGACTAGCATCACCAATTCACCCCTTCTAGGTGATTTTCAATTGGTATCAGACTTGTTTAGGATTTAACCACCTAAGAGTTGATTATATTTAGTTAATCACGTACTTATTGCATCTACTGTGTTGATCATATTTAGCTAATAACATACTTGTTGCTTCTACTATCTATCATACACACACATGGCTTCTTACGGAGATAACTTCAATGTTAAGTTTCCACCTAGATTTTATGGTTTGAACTTTTCAATATGGATGATTAGGATGAGGGTATTTTTAAAATCTCTTGGTAGGGATGTTTCACTTTCCATATAGAAATAATTTAAAGAATCTAACCATGTGACTAACCCTTGGTCTGAAAATGTCTCCATGGCATTCGAAGTCAATACTAAGGCAACCTATGCTTTAATGCAAGCCCTAAATAACGATGATCTTTCTAGAGTTATAAAGTGTGAATTTGGATTCAAAATTTGGAATAATCGATTACCGCACCTAAAGTAACCTCTCAAGTTAAGAGACCTAGAAATTAATTTACTCACATCTTAATATGAAATTTCAAAAATGCATGAGAATGAATTTGTAGATGACATGCTTAATCATTTTAGTAAGATTATTAATGGTCTCATTTTTTAGGTGAACCAATCTCGAACTATTGCAAGGTGCGAAAGATCATTCGATCACTTTCTAAATCGTGAAAATCAACAAACCACCTTTAAAGACTGAACGATTCCAAAGAGATAGATTTCACGACATTCATGGGCAACCTGAAGACCAATGAAATGAAGCTCAAAGCACGAGAGGAATGAGAGCCACAAATGAAGAAAAGTGTTGCATTTAAGGTCTCTCCCATGATTTTGAGGATGATGAAGACCAATATGAAGACAAAAAATGAAGATCTTTCCACGCTCATACAGAAGTAGGAGAGATGCTTTACATGAAAGGATGTTATGACAACAGAAAGACTAGGTGGTGAGGCAAGGAAAAGAGGAAGGACAAGGAGAAGATGGTCCGTTCTACCATTGCAAGGACCTGGACATCTCATTGCAAAATTCCCCGCAATGAAATTAAAGTCCTCCAGGTTAAAGAAGCCGCACAAGAAGAGTGCAATGAAAGCCACGCGGGATGATTCAAAAAGCGAATCTGAAGAAGAAGCTGATATTACCTACATGTGCTTTATGGCACAAAGTGATGGCACAAATAAGGTAACTTAGATGAAGAGTTAACTTTTTGATGATCTTGTTGGGAAACAATCTGTATGCTCTGATACTAATTGTTGTGATTTCATGGGAGGACGCCCCCACGATCAGATCAACTGGGGTGGCGCAACGAAAACAAACCACAGGAGCTACTAAGGCAACTTGATGAAGAGAAGAAGAAGATATTCCAAAATAGATAGAAAGCCAACACTTAATATAACGTGGTCCCACTGATCAAGCAGATCGTGTATACGTTCATGGGAGAAGGGGAGAAACTTTATTAAAACTTTGAGAGAGTGCAATAAGAATTACTTACACCTAATGTTGAGAAGTTATAAGCCCTTGATGGCCGCTAAGAATAGCGAACCCTTATGGCTAAGCTTCTCTCATGAATTTCTTACCTAGATGAATTACACCCTTAGGAATTATAAATTCATAAGATTCTCTTAGAATACATTGAAGGCCACCCCTAAGGGGTTATTTATAGACCAAAGAACTCTCCTAGTCCTAAACAAACTCCTTCAATCAGAATAAAGGAAACTTAAATCCAACTTGGACTCAAAACACCTTCAATCAGAATAAAGAAAGCTTGAATCTATCTCAGACTCAAAACAGATGTAGAAAAGGAAACTGTCAAATCTGACATTAATCAACATTCATGACATATTCACGTCATAATCCTAACTTGAATATGTCCAAGTCTGAGAATAGTCACCATACTCCATGTGCTCACATCCACACACAATTGAACAAACTTGACTTCATCTCCATCTCACTCCCTCTTCTCCATAACCCCCTCATGGAGTTCATATCTTGATTAGGTCGAATAAGTTCAGGCCTAATCTGAACTTTATTACCCAATGATCTCCTTGATCTACACAAGATTTTTAAGAATTTGCTCTACTATAGGAGTAACGATCTAGATTACCTTGTAGCGCACCTAGTCGCAATCTCCCTTTGGGGTACAATTGAACCTCCGAGCTCAAATCCATTGTAGTTTCTGATTGTTCCACAACCACGAATTTTGAAGCCGAGGATAACTGTAATCCACAAACTGTAACCTCCGAATTCTGCAACATATACATATTACTGACACGTTCGGCTTGAAACATCACATGATCCTCTTTGAAAACTCTCATAAGATCACCTTTCGAGCTAAAACATAACCCTTCCCCTTGTAGGGCTCTAAGAGAGATGAGATTGTATCTTGATTCGGAAACATGATGAACTCCTTGAAGAGTAGTGATGCATCCATCATGAGACTAAAACTGGATTGTTCCTTTACCAATCACCTTGCTTGTAGCAGAATTCCCCATGAAGACTTCTCTCCTTTGGACTGAACTGTATGAAGAGAACATCTTCCTATTGGTACTGATATGCTGTGAACATCCATAATTTATGACCCTCCTATCTTTGTTGCCAATTGGTCTGTCTATAATAAATAAAACATCACACTGTTTTTCATCTTATTTAACCAGTTCAGTGATATTAGCATCTGGTTATTTCTTCTTTAAAGCCAACACTTAGATCTAATGTACCTCTTCTTTTGATAATAGTTGCATGTTAAATTCTTGTGTTTTGAGTTACCCATGAAACTTTTATTATTACTCTTCTCCCTTGAATAATGAACTTGCCTGTAATCATCATGATGAGACTCATCCGTCAACTGAGTGTCAATTTTGTCTTTGTTAAGCAGGTGCTCCTTGACCTTATTGACCATGATTGTTGACTTTCCTCCATAGATCCTAAAACTCTTATATGAAAAAGGTAAAGAACATAGTAATAGATTTACTTAATCCTCATCTTCTATCTTAACCTCTATCTTATCTTGATTATTGATAATAGAAGAAAATTTTGCAATGTGAGACTTGATAGGTGTACCTTCATACATGCGAAAAAGAAAGAGACACTGCTTTAGAATCAACCGATTCACCAATGACTTCTTCAGATATTGGTCCTGAAGTCCCTTCCATAGCAAGGACGCTGTTTTCTCTATAGAAAACTCATCCAACACTTTGTCCACCAAGCAAAACTAAATAGCCGTGAAGGCTTTCTCATCCAACTTCTTCCAAGTTTCTTTTTTCATATCTTGAGGCTTTTTCTCCCTCCCGAGTAGTTCTTTCTTCAACCCGCTCTGAGTAAGGAGGACATTCATCCTAATCTACCACCTGCTAAAATTGATGACGCCATCGAACTTTTGAATATCAAACTTGATCGCAGACATCTTCATGTTGATCTTGCCCTAATATCAATTATTGGGAAATAATCTGTATGCTCTGATACTAATTGTTGTAATTTCAGGGGAG
>JAVJIF010002819.1:0-63900 GCA_038442645.1 Agave tequilana
CTCCACCATTTCAATCCTTGTTTTCTCACACACACTTGAGCCATCCATTGCTATATCTACCTATAGGGATTTGTTTTGAGAGGATTTTAGGTGATCAAAGTGTTGTGATCACCAAAGTTCTACTTTGTACTTTGAGGAGGCAGACTTGCGGGTTCGCGGTGTTTCGAGTTCGTGTGTGAACTCTTTGTTTGAGGTGTGGCCTCGGCGAGCTAGTGAGCTTACGGTGTGTTCTTGCGGGAACAAGTGAAGGGACTAGAGAGTCCAAGGAGTTCAAGTGTGAACTCACCTTGTAGGTGTTGCGGCACCGAGTGATCCGGTGGGATCGATTATAGTGAAAATCCTTCATAGTGTTGAAGGCGGGGACGTAGAGCAAGTGTGCTCGAACCTCGAAATAAATATCCCATGTTTGCGATTGCTCTCTCTCTTTCTCTTACTTGTTTATATCTTGCATGCTATATTGTCTTTATCTTTATATGCTTGATATACATTGTGTGCTTATTGATATATGCTTGGGGATTGTTTGCTAACACTTGTATTCAACCAAGAGAGCCAACGCGACACCTCAACTCTTATTTAGAGGAATCTTGAGGAGTTAGTCAGAGCCCTTCACGGGGAATCCGGCTACACTCTTGTGTTATACGTGGTGTTTAGTTCAAGAAGTTTTAGTTTGCATCATATAAGTTTTAATCCGCATTAATTGACCATTAGATTAGCCATCGCCTATTCACCCCCCTCTAGGTGATTTACAATCTTGACCTGGACAAAGTCAAAGCCATTCAGAGCATGCATCCACCGAGGAATCTCAAAGAGCTTAGAGGCTTGCAAGGTAGACTGGTTTATATTAGAAGATTCATCGCAAATCTCTCAGGCCGCTGTCAACCGTTCCCACGCACACTCATGACAAGGTGTTTCCTTTGTATGGGATCAAGCTTGTTAGGAAGCTTACGAGGATATCAAGAGATATCCCACAAAACCTCCAGTCTTGGTAGCTCCCACATCAGGAAAACCATTCTTACTTTATGTGAAAGTTATGGACCATTCTCTTGGTGCCCTGCTTGCTCAAAAGACGACAATGGTCACGAATAGACCATTTATTATCTGAGCAGGACTCTGATAGGGGCGGAATCTCACTATAATCCTATTGAGAAGGAGTGCTTAGCTCTTATCTTTGCCGTTCAGAAGACACGACATTATTTGGTCGGCCAAACCATACATGTCATTTCCAGAGTGAATCCTTTGCGTCTTCTCATGACGAAGCCAGGGTCATTGAATTCAAGATTAGCTAAATGGGCGCTTCCTTTGTCTCAATACGACATGCTCTTTATCCCTCAAAAAGCGATTAAAGGCCAGGCCCTTGCAGAGTTCTTGGCTGCTCATCCGATTCCGGAAAACTCAAAACTTCATGAAGTATTCTAGATGAAGTCTTCGAATCTAATGTAACTTCAGAGGATGAAGTTTGGCAGATGTTCTTCGATGGAGCATCATGAATAGGCCCTAAAGGTAGGATCGTTGCTGGCGTGGGGATTTTGTTTATCTCTCCACAGAATCACGTCCTTCCTAGAGCATTTCTCTGACGGAATCATGCTCCAACAATGTAGCGGAATATAATGCTCTACTTATTGGTCTTCAGCTCGCCCACGGAATGGGGGTACGCTACCTTGAAGCTTACGGTGATTCAAAATTGATTATCAATCAGGTTAAAGGCGAATATAAGGTCCGTCACGAGGATTTGGTGCCTTATTATCACACAGTCATCAAAATGGCTAATCTGTTTGATGGCTTCAACATCGAGCACGTATCTCGATCTCAGAATATTAAGGCGGATGCTCTTGCTGCATTAGCAACAACACTAGCCTTGCCAGTCGACACCGAGTATCACCTTACAGTGGCGACTCGACACCTTATCTGCTCTAAATATATGTTAAGAGCCAGAGAGGTCTATAATATCTCGACGGTCTTGAGCCGAGAGATTAGCGATTTCCTTTCATCGACTATGCTCTACATGGTCTGCTGCCAGACAATCCTAAAGAAGCGGCATCTATCAGACGAAGGTCTCTCCGTTTTTACTATGATCCAACTCTGAAAACACTTTACCGTCGTTCGTATGACGGTGTCCTCCTCCGTTGCCTTTCTAATTCAGAGGCACAGGAAGTGCTTAAAGAAGCACACGACGGCATATGCGGAGCTCATCATCCAGATCCAAATCTTAAAGACAGATTGCATAGGCTTGGATATTATTGGCCAACCATGATAGCCGACGCCATCCAGTATGCACGAAGGTGTAAAGCATGCCAAATTCATGCGGACTTCATACACCAGCCTTCGGAGTTGCTCCACCCAACTGTTGCTTCAGGGCCATTTGAAGCATGGGGAATCGATGTCTTAGGGCCAATCAGCCCCTCTTCGACAAAAGGACACCGGTTTATCCTGGCAATAACTGATTACTTTTCAAAGTAGGCAGAAGCCACCACTGGTTGAAGTCAAAAATTCCAACGTGGTTAATTTCATCAAACACCTGTCATTCATCGATTCGGTGTCCCTAGGCGGATCATCCATGATAACGGCCCCCAGTTCATAAGCCAAGTATTCTATCGATTTTGTGATAAGTACTAAATTCAGAATGTGGCTTCAACTGCCTATAATCCCGCCGCTAATGGCATGGCGGAAGCATTAAATAAGACAATCATTAAGTTACTCAAAAAGTTCGTCTCCTCGAATAAGCGAGATTGGAATGAGAAGCTTAGTGAATGTCTTTGGGCCTACCGAACCACGGTTCGGACCCCGACATGCAATACGCCTTTTCTCCTGGTGTACGGGTGTGAAGCAGTCATACCGTTAGAAATCCAGATGCCGTCATTACGAGTCACTCTGATCACTAAGATCACATCAGAGGACAATGATCGGTTGCGTCTTCAAGAGCTTGAAGCCCTAGATGAGAAGCAGTTTCAAGCTCAACAGCACATTGAGTTGTATCAAGCTCGGATCTCAAAAGCCTTCAATAAGAAGGTCAAATAAAGAGTCTTTCAGAAAGGAGATTTGGTTTTAGCCGTCAGACGACCAATGATCATGATGCACAAAACCAAAGGCAAATTTCAGCCCAATGGAAGGAGCGTTTGTAATAGAAACAGTCTATTCAAATAGAGCATATCGCCTTATGACTTCAGATGGTGATTTACTCATGATACCGATCAACGGCAAGTTCTTAAAGAAGTATTATCCTTGATTAAGAATCCTTCTCATGATCAAGTTAACATTAAACCTCTGATCAAGACCTTCAAATCCAAGATATACAGAAGGAGCGCCCCTCTCTTCCTCCAAACGAGATCATGCAACCATAAACCAGTAGGAAGCTGATCATACACTGGTTGTCTCAAAGAAGAATCAAGGTTACACATGCACTAACCGAATAATCCAACACCTCTAAAGGTTAAGGATAGAGGAAAATGTTGGCCTTTAAGCCCAACATAAGTCCTCGACAACTTATCATGCTGAGGGGAATAGCATGGCTAGTCCGACTCAAACGGTAGTTGGTAACGGCATATCAAACCCGTTGACAGCTGAGGATTTGCTAAAAATCTTAAGGGACCTGTTCCCATTTGATTCCATGATTAAGGATAGAGGGAAATGTTGGCCTTTAAGTCCAACATAAGTCCTCGACAACTCATCATGCTGAGGGAATAGCATGGCTAGCCCGACTCAAACGGTAGTTGGTAAAGGCATATCAAACCCTTGACAGCTGAGGTTTGCTAAAAATCCTAAGGGACCTGTTCTCATTTGATTCTCTCTCCAAAATCACTTACCAATTCTCATCCATAGAATGGTAAGACTACATATAAAGAATGACCGATCCACTCGAATTACTGCTATGTTCAAACACCTCTAACAGTAAATGAATCTCTCGTTCAAGTTAATACTATTTTGACCAAAATCGCTCATACCGCAAATCCATTTCGCTGTTAAGTTAACATTAAACCTATGATAGTGATCTCCTCGATTTTCAGTGAGTGAACGAGACATTTACATGCTATGTTTAACACTACACCTCTGGCATCCATTTCGCTGTTAAGTTAACATTAAACCTATGATAGTGATCTCCTCGATTTTCTCAGTGAAAACGAGACCTTTCATGCTATGTTTAACACTACACCTCTGGCATCCATTTCGCTGTTAAGTTAACATTAAACCTATGATAGTGATCTCCTCGATTTTCTCAGTGAAAATGAGACCTTTCCATGCTATGTTTAACACTACACCTCTGGCATCCATTTCGCTGTTAAGTTAACATTAAACCTATGACAGTGATCTCCTCGATTTTCTCAGTGAAAACGAGACCTTTCCATGCTATGTTTAACACTACACCTCTGCATCCATTTCGTTGTTAAGTTAACATTAAACCTATGACAGTGATCTCCTCGATTTTCTTAGTGAAAACGAGACCTTTCCATGCTATGTTTAACACTACACATCTGGCATCCATTTCGCTGTTAAGTTAACATTAAACCTATGACAGTGATCTCCTCGATTTTCTCAGTGAAAATGAGACCTTTCCATGCTATGTTTAACACTACACCTCTGGCATCCATTTCGCTGTTAAGTTAACATTAAACCTATGACAGTGATCTCCTCGATTTTCTCAGTGAAAATGAGACCTTTCCATGCTATGTTTAATACTACACCTCTGGCATATCTTTTTGTCAAGTTAACATTACACCTCTGACAAATTGCTTTCTGAATTCGTACGAAGTTCTTTTTGTCACGTTAACATTACACCTCTGACATATGATCTTTTATGGGATTCACTTCCTAGCTCCCCAGTAAGTTTTTGAGTCCCACTCAGTCTTTAGTGGACTTTTCTGGTTGTCACGTTAACAATATACCTCTGACAATTCCTTCCAAATCCCATCCAAATTTGAGCTTGGTGGCTTCTCAATCGGTTATATCATCGCGACCTCTGAACCGGCAGATAGCCAAGTCTCATCTTTCAGTCCGGCAAGGACTATTTCTTTGTCATCATATGGAAAAATTTTGAGCTCGGTGGCTTCTCAATCGGTTATGTCATGGCGACCTCTGAACCAGTAGATAGCCAAGTCTCATCTTTCTGTCCGACAAGGACTATTTCTTTGTCATCATATGACAAAATTTTGAGCTTGGTGGCTTCTCAATCGGTTACGTCATTGCGACCTCTGAATTGGCAGATAGCCAAGTCTCATCCTTCAGTCCGGCAAGGACTATTTCTTTGTCATCATATGACAAAATTTTGAGCTTGGTGGCATCTTAATCGGTAACGTCATTGCGACCTCTGAACCGGCAGATAGCCAGGTCTCATCTTTTAGTCCAGTAAGGACTATTTTCTCAAATGTATGACTAACTCTCTCGGCTTATCCCTGCTGATTAGATTAGTTATATCATTATTCCATTTTCTTTTAAGGGCTGCAATACAACTTGAAAGCGAGAATTCAGAAGATAAAACAAGTTGGAAATGCAACGGGGGAGTCAAAATAAAATCACTTTTTATTGATTCCAAAAGAGGGATACATGAATGCACAGATTACAAGGTACAACGGCGCTTCATAGGACTTGATCAGTTCTTCAATAGTGGCCAGCCTAGTCTTCCTCTTCAGCAGCCCTGATAAGCACCTGCGACCTCAACTCGGCCTCATTAAAGCTCGCTGTCTGGGTCAAGCGAGCTTCAATTTCAACCAAGGTTGCCCTCTGTGCTAGCTCCTGCTGCAAGACTTCGTCATTCTGGGCCTTAAGCTGCTCAAGCCGGGCAGTCTCTTCAAGACGCACTGGTTCAGCCTTGGACAAAAGAAGATTAGCCTTCCTGATCATTTCCTTGGCCTTTTCAATTTTATCCTCAGCGTCAAGAAGAGCACTGCTAGAAGCGTCTATGGCATCCCCGAGCTCTACTTTCCTTGTCTCCAAGGATTTCAAATCAGAAGAAATTGCCTTAGCAGCTTCTTGAGCGACGAGATGAGCTTCATGCATCTGAGCAACAAGATGCGCAAGCTGTTCGTTAACTGAAGACTCCAGATCTGAATGGCTAAGATGGCGCCATTCGTCCACATCCCTCTCGAGTCTGTCCACCAGAATCTCCAATGTGGCGGCCTGGTCATCCCTCCAAAGTCTCGGATGCTGTCAATGCTTCGGAAGAGGACCACCTTTAAGCAGAGAATGAGGTAGTCGAGCTCTTCAAGACCAAAGCAACGGATCGCTTCAACTCTTATAAAAGTTGTCGACTAACTCAGCCACGAATTCGTTCTCGGCCTCAATTACTCCCGGCAAATGAGCAGCCCCTGAAGACAGAGTTTCCACTGGCTTCACTGGTGTAACTATGGAGGAAATAATAGAAGCACTGGCTGCAGCAATACGAGGGGTCGTCGGTGATCTCGGAGGAGTCCTCATTGAGACCAGTACACCAGCCACAACTGAGGTAGGACTAGTGACTATTTTTGGGAGAGCTGGCTCAACCACCAATGTTGGAGAAGTAGGACTGGTGATCACCTTCAGCTCCGCACTCAGCAAAATAAGCGGCACCGACAAAACCGATGGCATCTCGCTTACTGATATAGTTGGAAGTGAGGTTGGTTCAATGACTACTGCTTTCTCAATCCCTTTCCTCTGGCAGGTTTAGGCTGATAAGAGGGCAACCCGTGATACAAAGCATCCAACTCGGCAGCATCCGCCGTAGTCGAAGTACTTATTTCACCCCTGGTTTCCTCAGGAAGACGGGTTGGCTCTCTTGAAGTCGATGCACCCAGAAGTGGAACAACTGCAGCAAGACTTTGTTTAAGCAAGGCATAATAAATAGCAGGAGTCAAAAGGTCAAAACACTACCAAAAGATGATGTCGCCTCAATCGTCTTGACGGCTGCATCAGTCCCTATAGGCTCCATTGGAAAATCTTTGGCAGAATCAACACAAACGGCCGGCCCGCCGTCGCTCGTCGAACCCTCGGTGGTCCACCCAAAAGAGCTGGAGGCCATAAGGCTTCCTTTTAAAGTCCCAGCACCTAAAGGACCTACATCAACTGCATCACCTTCAGACTCTTCCGAGACGGCGAAATAGCCAGCTTCATCGCCTTCCCTATAAGTGAACAGGGGATCATAATGCTCCCCCTGTTCTCGGCAGCCTCAGCTCTCGGGCTTCTCACCGCCTCGGTTCCTGAGTTATGAAGTAAACAGTGAGCTGTATGGAACACATAAGAAGTATATTACAAGAACGGAGCTGATCTTACCCGGGTCCAGAGTAGCTTTAGCAGTAGTCTGCTAAGGAGCCAACAACCTAATGACTAAGGAAGCAGGAGGAGGAGGCATTGCAGATGATTCGCCCTCTGCAATACCGTAGGAGCGTAGCGACGAGGCTTCTTCACTACCCTCTTCCTACGAGATCCACCTTCCCGCTTTTGCTTGAAGTGGACGTTAGGATCTTCTTCCTCCACTTCTTCCACATCAACATGTTCCATGGGGGTCGTGCCTACCCCACCAGAAGCAGCTGCTGGAGCCTCAACACCTGTATCCACTTCAAAGCGAGGACTTCCTGCATCTGAGGCTTCGCTATCATCAACAACAATGAATTCCCCGAGGCCTGGAACGGGACCCTCTTACCCTCACTCTTCTCAGTGACCTTCCGCTTCAGCCGCTGAGAGATTAACTTCACACCAAAGGAATTAATAGAAAATCCAGTGGGTGTGGAGTTCGAAGTTCTATACTACTGGCAGAATCCCAGGGTCGTCAGAAGGTTCGGAGTCCTTAGCGGCATGCACAGTCGCGCCTCAGTACAGCCAGCAATGAAGAACCGCTAGGCACGAGCCCCATCGATGAGGCTCCCCATAAAGGCCAGACTGCTGTTTGGATTGCCTACATACAGTTGGTCATACCCAAACTGACGGGCAAACCGACTCGGAACATAGGGCTCCAGGTAACAGGTGTCCCCGCTTCTATACAACAAGTGTGATGGCCGGATGCTAACCAGCCATTCGAAGACTCCCCGACTCAATGACGTCTGCCCTTCCCCTACATCCTTGAATTCTTCACCATAGCCTGCATCGCGAATGTAGGGGAAGCATCGAAAAAGGCTATAGACATCATAACGGCACAGCAATTTACGGGCCGCAGCCACATAAGTCTTTGACCACGAACACCCCTCGAATCGACAGAGAAGCGCCATGCAAACACCCTTCTAGGGGCTCCTCTCCGGCTTGGATAATGGAGGGGCAGTGAAGGGCGAACCATGCCATCAAATAAGTATATAGCAAACCAATTCTGGGGTTTGGCCCGTCGCAAGGCAAGATAGTCCCCTTTCCCCGCTTCGTTGTTCGTGGCCTACAGAAAGCCTCCGTCAATCCACGAAGGCCTCTTTGAATATAGTACACCATGGCTGGAAGAAGTCCAAGAGAACGACCATGGACTAGACGAACAGCGGGCAATAAGACAGTCGGATGAATGACATCGCCAGACGAGGACGGCACCACACATCTTTTCAACCAGACCGTTAAAAATCAGCACGCAAGGTGCCTCGGAGTCGGCGCGTCGGTCGACGAGCCTGGTGGTGGAAACTCTGAAGAATATCGCCTTTCTCATAGGGTCCGTCATCTTCTTCCAGAATCAAATCCCTTGAGAGTGCTCTTGCATCCGGCGAAAGATGTCTTCATCTGCGACTCCTCAATGAGCTGCTTCAGGAGTACCTTCTAAGTCAGGGAACAAATAATTTTCCCAGCTCTTCAAACTGCATGAAGCTCTCTTATGGCTCCCATACATGCTGGAACAAATGTAAAGGTGGCACATCAACTCTCGGTAAGTCTCAAACAAGGCGGGCTCCTGCTTCTCCAGAAGTGCTAATTCTGCCTCGCACGGGAAATATTCTTCATATGGGAGAGACCCCAAAGGCAGAGTAGAGACTTCCCACATCTCGTGCAAAGCCATACCCAATTCGCCAACAGGGTGTGAGAAGGTCCCTATAGCCGGGCAGTACAACTCAAAGATGGCGTAGAAGTTCGCTACGCTCATCTGAATGCCATAACAGGTCGCCCTAACGGCCTCGTAAAGTCCCAGCCTCTCCAGATCCTCCTCAAAATTGGCAAGGACATATAGAGTCAGGTCCTTCCACCATGCCTTGGGAGGATGAATCCACCCCGGGGTCTTGAAGTCAGTGGCTGGAAAATTGTCATGAACCTTAAAGAACTGATTTCCAAAAGTCTGAGCCACCGCTGGATTTTCTCCCACTAGGATATCTGGAAGTACGTTCCAGGGTGGAGACCCAATATCCAGCGAGGAGGACCCGCCCTCGTGTAACCAGGGGATGGAGCTATCAACTTCCCCACGTGAACAGAGTCAGTAGTCCGAGTCACTTGCCACTGCATCTTCCGAGCCCTCGTCACACATTGAAAGAAGGACAAGGGAAAATGCCGCTTGCTAGATGGGAGATAGTACTTCTCACCATCCAATTTGAAAATCCACTGCCCCTCTCCGGCTAGCTGGTGATCTTTGTCTAGCCTGCATCTCCGAACATGAAGCCGGGCTTCCGATAGATTCTTCGGTCAGAATCTTCAAGGGGAGCAATAGTTAAGATGCTCCTCATGGTGCGTTGATCCCCAACATGAATAAGTGCATCCCGAGAAGGAGCGCTTCGCTCGCTGAATAGTGAAGCCTGCCCTTAAAACTGCAGGCTGACGTTGCCATCCAGCCCCCTGGCTGTGCCAAAGAGACTGTTCAGAAGACCAGGAGTATAGTGCACTGCAAAAATAAGGAGAAATTATGATTAGTTCATCCGCTGAAGGAGAGCTAAAACAAGAAAGTAATTTTTGTTAAGGAATAGCTTCGCTCTCCGAGCGAAGCTGGCCTAATAATAGCTTCGCCCTGAAGCTTAGCTTCGCAACTGCAGCTTAACTCCGCACGCCACATGAAGGCAGGATGCAGGAAAATATCTAAGTACTAGCTTCACTCTGAAAGCTTGGCCTCAACGCGAAGGAGCCCTAAGAGCTAACTTCGTCAGAAGGATACTATTGCCTAAAAATTATTTTAAGGGCATTAAGGTCCTTTTCAGTTGCGCTCCAAAGGTTAGCTTCGCATCCTATCATTCAACAGGATGTGAACCGCCTAAGGGATAGCTTCGCCTGGAAGCTTGAAGAAGAGACCCTTCGGTTCTAAGATTCCCAATCAAGAAATTAAGAGAAATTAAGGGACTTGAACTCCCTGAGATCACTAGATCACAATGGATCGTTCTAGATTCATTATGAGATAGCCGAAAGATTGGCTTTAAGAAGAGATGAAAATCTCTGAACAAAAAGGAAAGATCCCTACCCGCGATAGGTCGTTTGATGACCGGAGGAGGAGGAACCCTCCGTCGTAGAGGTTGCTACCTCTTTTCCTGCTCATCTTTTGGGAGCCATCGGAGAACTGAAGAAGTTCTTGAATTCTCAAATGAAGGAGGAAGAAGAGGAAGAGAGTCGGAGTTCTCTGAAAATTCAAAGAGAAGTGGTGCCTTCTCTTTCAGCCTGATCAGGCTTTTATAGGCAAATGATTGCCTAAAACTTCGCCTCCTCGAAAGGAGCGCAGGCAGTCGTTTTAAATTAATTTGAAACGGCGCCTAAGCGCCTTCTCGAGAAGCGTTACTTCAGCCCCGCTAAGGGCTAACTCCGCCGTGAGTCCAGTGTTGATTTTGCGTGACGCTTGAATAACTTCGCTAAAAACATGCCTTAGCTCCGCAAAAGCACATCTCTAACTTCGCGGAAATTCCGTGTTAGCTTCGCCAGAAACTGGCTCCTGACTTATTCGAAAATCTGTCTTCAGCTTCGTCGGAAGTTTGGCTCGGCTAAGAGTTCTCATTTCCTCCTAGGGAATAGACTTGCCTAAGTTGGTCCACTTCAGGTGTTTTCGAATCAAAAAAGGAGAAAACAAAGCAGATAAGCAGAAAATAAACTTTTATTGATTCAAAAGGGAACATACATTGATACTACTACATCAAGGTTGTTTTTCATGCAATAGAATCATTTGCTCCAATGGCATACAAGTTGTCCTATCTACTTCCAAGGTGATAAGCTAAACCAACTGGACACGAAAGGCCTTCCTCCTGCACAAGGCCATAATCCTTCGCCTAATGGCAGATTTTGCCATCAAGAAGCTGGATCTTCTTTGATGAAAATTGGCAAAGGACCGGTTGCCACCAGAAAGCTGGATCTTCTTTGATGAAAATTGGCAAAAGAAGGATCCGAGACCTTACAGGTGACGTCCGCCTTCCCAAAGTGGATCATCTCGGATAAGTGACTACCAGCCCCTTCTTGGAATGGATCATCTCGGATAAGCAAATGCCAACCTCTTCTTGGAACACGCATCAATTGCTCCAATATGTTCCTCCTGCTTAGGATTAAAGTTTCAACTGAAAAATCAAGAGGCAAGTTTCTGGTCTCTTTCATTAAGATGAAAGACGGGCGAGCATAGTTCACTGTAATACAAACTGAAAACAGATTAGCAGTAAATCAAAGAAAAATGCAAGCATGATACGCTAAGTCAAATTCTTTAGGCGAAGCAATTTATATCCGATCCAGTTGCACTTTAAGGATGGATTTCAGTTAAGCAGAGGATAGCCTCGCTTGCGCAGTGATGATGGGCTAGCTCAGCATAAGCCAAGTCATAGCGCCGCCTAAGGCAGTTATGCTGAAGGAGCGTCAAAAAGAGCTAAGTCCTAGCCTCGCCTATATGGCTAAGCCAGACTGATCCAGAAGGACGCAGTCTTGACCCCACCTATATGGCAAGACCGGCTCAACCTTGAAGAGACTAAGTCCCAATTCTTGCCTATGTGGCGAACTTAGCAGGCAGATTTAACAGATCCAAATCAGTCAGATACAAAATGAAGAATAAGGAAAATTGATCCCTGAGGCAGCTGATAAAGCTAAATTAAGGGAGATAAACTCCCTAATGTCATCAGTCCATTGGTAAAGTCTCTGGATGACCGAGACTCACCAGTTCTTGGCCGGTTACCAGAGTGGGCACCCCACTATTTCAGAGATCTGAGTATACTTCTCTGAACAAACAGGAGATGTCATGAACAGACTATTTCTCTGCAGAGGATTTCAAGTGTCCTATTTATAGGCCTCATGGCCTGATCGCACCGTCGCTGCTTCAAGCTTGGAAACGCGAGCGAATTTAAGGCATTCAAGTACTGAGCCTTGAGAAAGGGAATAGTCTCCCTCGGAAATGCACGCGGAAGCAATGATCTCCCTCGTTAATGCAAGAGAGGTTATTCTAACCTCGAAAAAGGGTAATCCTTCTCGAAACTAGCCAAAAGGCAGTTGGCCTCGGGAAAGTAACGACATTCCAAGACCAATTTGAAGCGAATCTACTCCAGGAGGCTCGAACGTGAAGCTACCCTAACGCGAAGCTACCCAGAATCGCGAATCTACACGATTCCTCGGTGAACTTATTCCAATCTGAAAGCAGGATTGAAAGCGAAGTTGAACTCAACCACCATGGCGACGTTCGTACTTTACATACCATCAATCAAAGCAATTCAAAGTATTTCGAAGTCTGAACCATTCTATTGCAGACTTTTGAAAACTTTGAAGGGGGTCTTGTTGACACTCTAAAAAAGACAAGATTCCTGACTAGCCTGAATAATGTCTAACTTGTTGACATTTATAAAAGACAAGTGGTAGACAAGCTGACGACCAGTTTTTACCCATCTCCGAGGGACAAATCAGCGACTTGGACTCTACTGATCCAGTGAAGCAGACAGTGAGCCCAAATTGTCTTTGAAGAGACCTAAGCAGGTCTAAGGTGCTAGGTTAGCTCAACACTTAGCATCACATGAGCCCGAGGGGATAGCCTCACCTGAGAGACTAAGTTTGTCCAACTTCGCCTTGAAGCTGTTCAAAGCTCTATCAGTGAGCTAACTTACAGCTTCGCCTGAAGCGCTCAGTTAACTCCGCAGAGAGTTAGCTTCGCTCGAAGTCACATGCAACCGCGCAGAAGGATGGTCGGTAGCTTCACCACAGATGTTTATCCAGCTCCGCTGAAGAGCTTTCTTCTGACTTCGCCAGATGCTCCTTCCAGCTCCGCTGTGAGCTCGACGCGGCAGCTCCGCTGTGGGTCTTTTATGGTCAACTTTGACCAATTAAATCTCCAGATGAGATCAAATCTATTCAAGATCAAATCTAATCAAGATTAATCTGAGATCAAATTTGATAGTTGTTTACCATAATCTCTTGACTCTCCTAAAACAAGTAAGAAGATCAGGGGAGATCTTTCAATTATTTGAAAAGAATCAAAACAGATCAGGAGATTGACGCTACCTGCTATTCCTAGCTTCGCAGAAGCTGATTCTAGCCTCGCAGCAAGGCTACTTTCCAGATTTAAATAGATTGACTCAATCTGTTTTCAGATTTTTAAGGGACAATTATGCCCCTGCTCTCCCTATAAATAGCCCACCAAGAGGCATACGAAGAGACGCACAGAGAGAGAGACACACAACAGGTAAAGAGACGCACAGAGAGACTGCTAAACAGAGATCCATTCTCTTGCTTCTAAGAATTCAGAGAACTGCTTCTCTAATTAGGGTGCTAATACCTAAGATCTTCCTCCTTCCCCTTGAAAGTCTAGAAACAGATTGACTCAATCTGATTAAATCTGGAAAGTAGCCTTGCCGCGAGGCTAGAATCAGCTTCTGCGAAGCTAGGAATAGCAGGTAGCGTCGATCTCCTGATCTGTTTTGATTCTTTCCAAACAACTGAAAGATCTCCCCTGATCTTCTTACTTGTTTTAGGAGAGTCAAGAGATTATGGTAAACAACTGCCAAATTTGATCTCAGATTTGATCTGGATTAGATTTGGTCTTATCTGGAGATTTAATTGGTCAAAGGTTGACCATAACAGACCCGCAGCGGAGCTGCCGCGTAGCTCACAGCGGAGCTGGAAGGAGCATCTGGCGAAGTCAGAAGAAAGCTCTTCAGCGGAGCTGGATAAACATCTGTGACGAAGCTCCTTCTGCATGGTTGTGTGTGGCTTTGAGTGAAGCTAACTTTCTGCAGAGTTAACTGAGTACTTCAGGCAAAGCTGTAAGTTAGTTCACTGATAGAGCTTTGAACGGCTTCAAGGCGAAGTTGGACAAACTTAGCCTCTCAGGTGAGGCTATCCCCTTGGGCTCATGTGATGCTAAGTGTTAAGCTAACCTAGCATCTTAGACCAGCTTAGGTCTCTTCAAAGACAATCTGGGCTCACTGTCTGCTTCATTGGATCAGTAGAGTTCAAGTTGCTGATTTGTCCCTCGGAGATGGGTACAGAACTGGTCGTCAGCTTGTCTATCACTTGTCTTTTGTAAATGTTAACAAGTTTAGACATTGTTCAGGCCAGTCAGGAATCTTGTCTTTTTTAGAGTGTCAACAGTCCTCCAATCAAACTTCCCTTGAAAGTGATGCATCCAAAATAGTCACCGTTTAGCTCAGAACTCATCCAACTCAAGGCACCATCACTCTCACGTCAAGTGAGAGCCCACACCTACATCAAATAAAAAAGGAGTGGATTTTGGTGCCCATACTCTTTTGGGTCCATGGGGTTAGCACTTTTCCTATCCCAAACAAACTTATTTGCTAAATTTACATCATGTACTCTATCATAACAAAACTTAGTAAGGTGGCCCTTATGTCCACAATGTGTACATGTGTACACATGAGCATACAATGTGTTATGTGTATGAACGTGAGGAGCATGTGTAAGCCGTGATTTGTGTGCATGTATAGGAGGAACTTGTTTCTTTCGAAACATAGATTCCAAACGTGTGTGGTTCAAAGCACATTGGCTCAAAGTGGAGCCCAAAAATCAACACTCTTCTTTAACATGGATATGTCATTTTCAATTATAGAAGAAGAGGTGGAACATGCAATGGGTAAGCTAGATGATGAAGCTATACTAGCATGGCATACATGTGAGTCAATATCATTTTTCAAAGAAATATTTTTCTTAAAAAATAAATCTAATTCTTTTGAAATAGAAATAATTTTGTTTTTCAAAGATTCATTTTCTTTTAAAACAAAATCAAGTTTTGAAGTTAAAGTTTCATTTTTCTTCAAAACATTTTCACAATCATTTTTATTTTTCAAAATCTTGTTTTCATTTAGGGCAAGATCAAGTTGGGATTTAAGTGAGTCACGTTCACTTGAAATCTCATCCATCTCTTGCAAAATAATCTCAAGTCTTGAAATAAAATCCTCATTTTCTTTATTTAATGCAAAACTTTTCTTTTTCAAAGCTTTATATTTTCTAACAATTTTTCACATACAATAGAAAGTTCTTCATTTAATGCATCAGCATCAATAATATCATCTCCTGAAGAACTAGCACAATCATCTAGTTGAGATTCTGAATATACCTCAAGGTAGTCATTCCCTTGGACCATGTAGCATCGTTGTTCGGATTCATTCTCACTAGATTCCTTCTGCACGTGATTCGTCAGTTGAAGCTTGGAGGAGGTCAAAGTGTTCCACACTACAAAAGCGGAATCACAATGAGAAACCATAGAAAGATATTCTTTGTTAAGCGTGCTTCTAAGTGCCGTTAAGGCTTGTGCATTGGCCTCTATATGCTTGCTATTATCAAGATAGGATTTCTTAGTAGTGGCAAGGAAAACATGCAAACCTAGGGTTTTTAAATACATACTCATCCTAAATTTTTACATGTCAATGTTGGAAACATCATACATGGGAGGGGTCAAGCAATCCATGAGTGTGTGTAAACAATATAAGTGTGCAAATGCAAATGAAAGATTAGCAAACCAAGATCACACTCCTAGGTGGTTAAACCTAATATCAGGAGCGTAGGCCTGATACCAATTGAAAGTACACCTAGAGGGGGGTGAATAGGTGTACGGCTAATCTAGTGACAAATAATGCGAAATTAAAAAACTAATGCAACACACTTAGTGTAACCAAAGAGTGTAGCCGAATTCCCGGTGAAGGGCTCTAGACTAACTCGTCTAAATTCCTCTAAATAAGAGTTGAGGTGTTATATGAAGCTCTCTTGGTTGAACACAAGTGAGGCACACAAACAAACACAAGCATATAAGATATGAATGATATGATGCAATGCACAATGTAAGAGAGAGAGTTAGAGAAAGTGGATCAAACGCAAACAACGAGATATGTTTCGAGGTTCGAGCACACAGCTCTACGTCCCTGCCTTCACACAAAAGAATTTTCACTAACTCGTCCACACCGGACTTCCCACACAGGGAACCTCCACTAAGGATTTTGAGCAAATACAATTAGGAGTACACAACTCCTCTCTCCAATAAAATATAACCTCCACACTTAGAGGCAAGGCACAAAGCCAAACAACTATCAACCTCACAAATGAGGGATAAGGCACTTAGCCACACAATCATAATCACCTCTACACTTAGAGAGATACAAACACTACTTCCACAATCACCTCACACTTGAGGGATATCAACACTATCACCTCTCACTAGAGGGATATCACAAAGATGGAAGGTTTACAACCTGGTGATCTCAAGGACCACAAACAACTCTTTTCTCACTAAACAATGATCCTATATATAGGATAGTTAGATAAGCTCAAGTGTGAGAAAACAAAGAGTTTGAAAATCAAAAACTCAAAGAAAATACTTGGGAAAACTTCTAGGATATAATGGAAATGAAGAACAAAAATAAATCCCAAAGACTTCTCTTTTTCTTTGATTTTTCCAACCCTTTAAACAAATAAAGATAAAATCTTTTGGCTCTAAAAACTCTTTTGAAAACTTGTATTAAATACTAGAAAGAATGAGAATTTTTGCTCTTGAAAAACTTATTAAAAACCAACTCAAATATGGGGTATATATAGCCTCATATGAAATCTGCCCGTTGGCAGCAGGCAGGGGCATTTTTGCCCTTCCGGTCGACCGGCCGGTCGACCGGCCAACGGTCAAGTTTTTGACCGTTGAGCCTATCGATCGACCGCCCGGTCGACCGGGACTGGATCCAGAGAGAAACGACTCTCTGGCCGATCGACCACACGGTCGACCGAAGCCGGATACGAAGAGCAGAACTCTCTGTCGTCGACCAGGTCGGTCAACCGGGGCCTTTTCCAGAGAGCAGAGGCTCTCTAGCGGTCGACCGATCCGGTCGACCGGCCCACCAGCCTGGCTGCGTGCACGTCCTGTGCACGTGGTCGACCGGTCCGGTCGACCGACAGTCAGCCAGCCCAGCCATATGAGGGATTTAAAACTTGGTTTTTTATCTTTAATTAAATCCCATAAAAACACATAAATTCCACAAAAATCAGTTCTTATATTATCTTTAAAATACAAATATGTGTGACAAAGATTCAACACATTTCAAACAATTTGAACTATTTTTGTGTGATAGAAAATTTGCCTTAAACCAAAAACCGTATTTTCCGAAACTTGGATTTTTGAAATGGAAATCTGATTTTTCTAAAACTCATGTAAATACAAAAACATGATATTTAAACAACTTTGAAGCATATTGTATATGGATATAATCCAATATACATATAAAGGTTTATATCTATGTTTTTGACATTAAATCCAAAAATAAGTTTTGTTTAAATACAAAACTCCAAATACATGAATAGCCTATCAAAATAAGTTTTTCTAAATAGATGAAGCATAGATGTATATAGATCAAATCTAATATACATTAAACCATATAAACTTGTTTTGATTCTATCTATTCATGAAAACCAAAAACCAATAAACATGAAACTTGTGTGTGTATTGTGAACTTGAGCATATCACACTATCTAATCTTTACAATGAGATCTAAACATAAATCTTAAACTAAAACAAACCGAAGCCTTCTTGTAGAACTCCATCTCCAAGTCGACTCGATCCAAACTTGATTCACCGAGCTTGACTCCAACCGAGTGCTAGATGTGAACTTGACGCTCGAGCTTTTGAATCACCATGTAAAAGCTCCAAAACACCTTTGTTGAAGCTAATCACCTACTAATATCTTAGTTAAATATCTGAAACTAAATATCACAAGATTATTAGTAAACTATAACTACATGAGTTAATCATCATCAAAACTAGAGTGAAGGGCCTTTGGGCCAACACGAGTAAGACAATGTATCTCTATGCTCTTCAAAGACATCTACCAAGACAATAGAAGAAATAAAAAAGAGTCTTAATCAAGATTCAGATGAAGAAATTTCACCAGATGCTTAAGACCCGAATCTTGAAGAGAACATTGATGACTACATCCGCCAACTAATGGAGGATACCAGAAAAAGTAATTAGTGAGAAACTCATTTGTTAAATGTGCCGCCAGGCTAAGAAGAATAAACTGGTTACAGGGCATTAATGGTTTCAAATGTAAATGCAAGAACAGGTTCCACAAACTTACCTATACAATACCTTCTGAAAGCAATAAAAAGCCTCTAGATCTCAATGATGGATGCAATGACGTCACTAATGCCAGCAAGGATCTCAATGACAAATGCAATGACGACACCCAAAATGCCAGCACAACTTCAAGACAATTTCAGAATAACGAAAGCATTGATGTCATCAGACACCAATCAATCGGGATAAGTGGTAATCTCGTTACAGTAAAAGTAAAACTGATTGAGCCCCGGGGAGCTGTCAGTTTTAAGACACATGTCCTACTTTAAGAAGAGTGGTAGACAACCACTAAAGGAAATAATTATTACTCCCTTAGCTGGCATGGATAGCTGGCAGAACTCTCCAGAGGGAGAAACTCTATATAAGAAGCAATATGTCTAAGAAAACGGCATCAGCGAACAATTCTCTTCTCTCTTGTAAATCTTTGCTCAAGTGCTGAGCCCATTCCCTTCTTATTGTAATATACTTCTACCTCTGTAAAATATCTATATGTAAATAAAAGTGTGTGTTGTTCTTGCTGATCCCGCTTTCCTCCTGCCCTATTAAATCTAAGAATAGGAACCTGAGGTGTCTTGGTAAAGTATTTGCAGGTAATAGGCAGATCAAAAATTCAAGGGATCCCTTCAAACAACATAATAAGGGATAATTTCTGCTTCACTTGGGGCTGAGGTGGGTATTATCCATCTTGTTGGATCAAAAGATGTTTAAGTTTGTCAACGTCAGAGTGCTGCTGGTACAATTTCTTTTTTCTCTTTTTTTCTCACAAGCAATGCAACTCTTTACATGAAGAACAGATAAGGAGGTTCCCCAACAAAGTGTATAAAGACAAGTTATGTCCATGGATGTTTACTTAGCCAAACTCAAGATTCAATCACCTATATT
The DNA here is from genome assembly GCA_038442645.1 of Agave tequilana. Lineage (NCBI taxonomy): Eukaryota > Viridiplantae > Streptophyta > Magnoliopsida > Asparagales > Asparagaceae > Agave > Agave tequilana. The sequence continues at coordinate 19,238 of JAVJIF010002819.1, forward strand.
ATGACAGTGATATATGTATATCTTCCCTGCCTACTACTAGTCACTAGTTCCCATTTTTCTTCATAATAAACTAGGCTACTTATCTTTTCATTTACTGCTCTTTCACAAAAATGGATGGCAGGGAAACCTCTTGCCAAGCAAAACAAATATTATTAGTAGATAGGAAAAGTACAGAAAAAAATGTACAAAGTCAGAAGTATCATGGGGCATCTCAACTATCAAAGTTCAAAACCCACAGTTATAATTGTAGGCTATGTTGCACGGAAATGGCCACTGACATGGACACAACAGACAGATACATGGCAAATTCTAAAAAATACACACGAGACGTGTGTCAAACACACGTGTTGGACATGCTTCGGACACGACACGGCTTCATGATAAGAGTAATCATGCTACATAGATTATAAGTTAAACAAGCAATCCAAGGCAAGCATAACTTGAAACACAAAACCAGCTACCACCATATTAAGCAAACTGCATATGAAAGGACAACTTTAGCAGTTTCTGAAATTACACCTAGAGGGGGGTGAATAGGTATAAGGCTAATCAATTCAATATTCAATGCAAAATAAAAATGAGATGATGCAAACGATCACTCAAATCAAGATTAGAAGTCGTATACCCCGTGAAGGGTTCTGAACTTCTTCCTCGTGATTCCTCTAGATAAGAGTTTGAGGTGCTCAATGCAATCTTGTTGCAATGAGTATAGATCGACAATGAATGAATAAATATAAAGTAGATAAGAGAGACAAGAAATCAATCGCAAACAAAGAGATTTATTTCGAGGTTCGAGCCACCGCTTTACGTCTCCGTCTTCACCACCGTGAAGGATTTCCAATCCACTAGAACTTTCCACCAAAGGAATTACAACCGCTATGGAGTACACAACTACCCAACACACTCCCCTAATCCAGAGGTAGCGTAGCAACAATACAATAAGCACTGGGTGATCAAAAGACCACAAACTCTCTCTTGAAAACTCTTCTTTACAAAACCCTAGAGAATAATATATAATATTGAAGCTCAAGGATTTGTAAGTGATATAAAACAGAAGAGAGATTTTAAAAACCAAAAACTTTCAGAAAATTTTTGAAAATAATAGCCCAAAACTTAAATAAAAGCTCTTTCTCAAGAAAACTCAAAACTTTTGATCTTTGAATTTGTTGTTGTGAAAACCTCTACCCTAATGACCCCTTTATATAGGATTTAGGAAGCGTAAATATAGAAAACTTTTATCTGAATAAAAGAGAAAGAAATTGACCCTCTAACACAGCTAACCACGTTTTTTTTAATTTAAAAACGTTTTAAAAACATGTTAAAAAATAGCCTCCAGAAAATTAGCCATTACTGCCTGTTGGTCAACTTTGAGAATAGTATTCAGCCTGAAAAACATCCAAATTCAGAAATAGGTATATAGGAATACTTTGTAGATATTTAAGTCTACATTCTACTATAACTCGAATCAACTTAATATTATTTTGGAGTAGAAAGTTATCAATAAAATACTGACAGGTGTCAAATCAGAAACTGTAAACTATTTTCAGAACAAGAACAGAGTTCAACCAAATATTTGACATTTTAACATTTGAATCCGAAAATGATTATTGAATAAGAAATTTAGATTTGAAAGTTAGCTTTGAAATTCAAGTTAAATCATGTTATTTGAATATAATAATAAAAAATCATGATAAGAAATGTAAAAGGGGGTCAAGCAGATCAGCAGAACTAAAACTGGTTTAAATCCAAAACCCGATATATGTACTTGAAATCCAAAACCGGTTAAACCAAAAACCAAACATATTGAATTTGTGTGTGTGTATTTAAGCTTCAAACGTATATACTATTCTTTAACAAAACAAACTATATGAGTTTACAAGTAGGAGTCTCTGATAGTTGATGTTGAGCAACGTTTGAGCTAGACCATAATATCCCATGCTTGAGAACTCTTGAGCCATCAAAACCTGTAACAACCTGAAATTCAGTTTTGAACTTCTATTAGTACCAAATATCTTTTATATGGTTTGTTATCATCAAAACACATAACCCGGGATTGTAACCTTTGGGTCAACAATCTCCTCCTTATTGATGATGACAAAACATATAAGTTGTAAAACAAGATATAGGAAGGAGGTAAAAACTCCTCAAATGATGCTCTATTATCAAGTATAAAACATGAAACATGAACATATAAAAAATATATATGAGATAAACATGTACAACTCATGAAACCAAAACATAAAACCACAAATACTTCTTCCCTTTTTGTCATACATCAAAAAGCGTTAGGAAACAACCAATAAACAATATATGCATAAAAAAAATATAAACATGCATATATGCATACATAAACTCAAATATCTCTTCCCCTTTTTGTCAATTCATCAACAAAGGGCTAAGAAAAAACAATCAATTGTCATATCATCAAATCTTAAAGACCAAAACTTAAGTTTTTTATACCAATTTAAAATTTTTGATAAACATATTGATACCAATTGAAAAATATTGATACCAGTTAAAAAAATTTTGATAAAAATATTGATACCAATTAAAAAATTTTGATACCAATTGAAGGTAAAAACCAAATTTTTTGGATAAACACTAAAATCATTTTGCAATAAGGATACCAAATAGAGAATAATACCAATTTAAGATCATTGATACTAATATTGAAAATGTTAGCATATATCAAACCAAAGTATTTTACATCATAAATGGTGGGAGTAAGATACCAATTTGAAAATAAAATTGATACAAATTGAAAAACAACCAATACCAATTTTACATAAAACCGATTCAAAAACAAGAATTTTCTCCCCCTTTATGAAATACTAAAAGAAACAATGCATAAGCTTGTAATAGATACTAATTAAAAATAATTGACATGATGAACTAAATCAAGCTTAGCAAACATAATTTGTGCTTTTTAAAAAAATGTAAAGACATGTGAAACAAGCACAATCAAATCATATATATGTATGTATGGATATACCAATTGAAATATGAGGCATACATATATAGAAAACACATATGAGTATACAAATATATGAAATATCAATTTTGATACCAATAAAAATATAATGAGGATCAAGTGTGTAACTCATACCTACCACCCTTATCATGCACAAGTTTAAAAGATATTCAAGAAGGGTATATAAGGCATGGTCGCCCATCCAACCGCCCTTTAAAGGTAGGAATTTTCAAAAATAGGATTTGAAAATATGTTATCATAGTTGAAAACTCTACCAATTGAAGAATACGAAACTAGTTTAAAAGATAATTTTGAAAACTAATATGAAATCCTTCAAAATATGAAACCCAATCATACATCCCATGAAGACATGAAAATCACATAATAATTGACACTCAAAGTCTATAAAGCACATATATGCTCATGAAATAAAAATCATGAGTAAACACAAATATAGAGTGCAAAAGAGTCATGTGAAAAACTTAGTCATGGAAATAGGCATTGAAGCTCATATGAAATTCCTTTACAAACATGAAACACATAAAAGTTTTAATTTTCATCAAATCAAATCAATCTTCAAGGCATATGTATGTTTTGTATAAACTAGAGTATACATACATATCCAAAATATAAACGAGTCCACAAAAGTATATTGCATGAAGGCAAGTGGCTCATGTGCATGTATATCTATTAGTTTAGACAAAAGTAACATATACACGAAGATAACATATATTTATAAAAACATAAACAAAAATAGGGAATACGAGTTAAAATGCTAGAGTCATCAAAATTAGCTATACAAGTACATTTAATAGGTACAAATGAGCAATTTAGCACAAACATATAATAGTCAAATGTAGCCCACTAATTGTACAAGTATAAACACAAGTTTTAATTAAAAAACTACATCTAAATAAGTAATCAAAATCATGAAGTGCAAAACCATAATCATAAACCAAACATGATCAATCATAATGGGCATTGAAACAAAAAAATGCTAAAGGTTAATCAATAAGAGCATGTGAATAAAATAAGGAGTTAGAGATTGTTACCAAAACCAATAGGGTAATCTCTTAGTTTCCAAACCATGGTGGTCCTCCCACCAAACAACCTTGAAGGAGATGCATCCAATGTAGGGTTCATTAAGCTTAACCACATCCACCATCAAGGCACCATTACTCTCATGTTAAGCGAGAGCCCACACCTATATCGAATACAATAGGGGTGAATTTTGGTACCCATATCTTATTGCGTCTATGGGGGTTAGCACTTTTCCTAACCCAAATATTATTATTTGCAAAATATACAGAATTTAGTCTATCATAGCAAAATCTTGCAAGATGGCCTTTGCGGCCACAATGTGTACATGTGTACACTCTAAAATACATATGAGAATGGGTGTGATCATGTTGTACATGATGTGTATGCCGTGGATAATGTGCATGAATATGAGGTGCATGTTTCTTGTGAAACATGGATTCCAATTTCTTGTGATCCATAGCACATTGGCTCAAAGTGGAGCCCAAACAATCTACACTCTTCTTTAATATACATATATCATTATCAATATTAGAAGAGGAAGTAGAGCATGCAATAGAATTACTAGATGATGAAGATGCAGTAGCATGGCAAACATGAGAATTTAAATCATTTTTTAAAGATTTATTTTCATTTGGAACCAAATCCAATTCTTTTGAAATTAAATCAATTTTATTTTTCAAAGAATTGTTCGCTTTTAAAACAAACCAAGTTTTGAAGATAAAGCCTCATTTTTCTTTAAAACATCATCACAATCATTTTTACTTTTTTAAAATCTTATTTTCATTTAGAGCAAGGGCAAGTTGGGATTTCAATGAGTCCCTTTCATTTGAAATCTCATCCTTTTCTTGCAAAACCAAATGAAATTTTGAAAACAAATTTTCATTTTCTTCTTTTAATTTAGAACTATTCTTTTTCAAAACTTTATACTTCGAAATCAATTTTTCACAACCTATAGCTAGTTCTTTATTTAAAGCATGTGCATTCATACAATCATTACAAGAAGAACTAGTACTATCATCTAGTTGAGTATCTGAACATACCTCAAGGGAGTCATTCCCTTGGACCATGAAGTAACGTTGGTCGAACTCTTCTCCACTAGATTCTGGCTCCTCATTGATTGGTATTTGTAGCTCAAAAGATGTCAATATATTCCACACTGCAAAGGCGGAATCACAATGAGAAACCATATTTAAATATTCTTTGCTAAGAGATTTTCTAAATGCCTTTAGGGCTTGTGCATTAGCCTTTATATACTTGTTATTACCAAGATAAGATTTCTTGGTAGCGGCAAGGTAAACATGCACTCCTAGTGTTTGAAGGTATATACTCATTCTATATATCCAATTATCAATGTTAGAAACATCAAACTTGGGAGGGGCCATGAAATCTAAGTGTATATAAACTATATGTGTGGAAAGGCAAGTTTAGATTAGCTAGCCAAGATCTCCCTCCTAGGTGGTTAAACCTAATATCAAGAGCGTGGGCTCTGATACCAATTGAAATTACACCTAGAGGGGGTGAATAGGTATAAGGCTAATCAATTCAATATTCAATGTAAAATAAAAATAGATGATGCAAACGATCACTCAAAGCAAGATTAGAAGTCGTATACCCCGTGAAGGGTTTTGAACTTCTTCCTCGTGATTCCTCTAGATAAGAGTTTGAGGTGCTCAATGCAATCTTGTTGTAATGAGTATAGATCGACAATGAATGAATATAAAGTAGATAAGAGAGACAAGAAATCAATCGCAAACAAAGAGATTTGTTTCAAGGTTCGAGCCACCGCTCTACGTTCCCGTCTTCACCACCGTGAAGGATTTTCAATCCACTAGAACTTTTCACCAAAGGAATTACAACCACTATGGAGTACACAACTCCCCAACATACTCCTCTACTCCAGAGGTAGCGTAGCAACAATACAATAAGTACTGGGTGATCAAAAGACCACAAACTCTCTCTTGAAAACTCTTCTTTACAAAACCCTAGAGAATAATATATAAGATTGAAGTTCAAGGATTTGTAAGTGATATAAAACAGAAGAGAGATTTTAAAAACCAAAAACTTTCAATAATAGCCCAAAACTTAAACAAAAGCTCTTTCTCAAGAAAACTCAAAACTTTTGATCTTTGAATTTGTTGTTGTGAAAACATCTATCCTAATGACCCCTTTATATATGATTTAGGAAGAGTAAACATAGAAAACTTTTACCTGAATAAAAGAGAAAGAAATTGACCCTCTAACACAGCTAACCACGTTTTTTTTAAATTTAAAACGTTTTAAAAACATGTTAAAAAATAGCCTCCAGAAAATTAGCCATTACTGCATGTTGATCAACTTTGAGAACAGTATTCAGGCTGAAAAACGTCCAAATTCAGAAATAGGTATATAGAAATAATTTGTAGATATTTACATTCTACTGCAACTTGAATCAACTTAAGATCATTTCGGAGTAAAAAGTTATCAATAAAATACTAACAGGTGTCAAATCAATAACTGTAAACTATTTTCAGAACAAGAACATAGTTCAACCAAATATTTGACATCTTTAACATTTGAATCCGAAAATGATTATTGAATAAGAAATTTAGATCTAAAAGTTAGCTTTGAAATTCAAGTTAAATCATGTTATTTGAATATAAGAATAAAAAGTTATGATAAGAATGTAAAAGGGTGTCAAGCAGATCAGCAGAACTAAAACTGGTTCAAATCCAAAACCCGATATATGTACTTGAAATCCAAAACCGATTAAACTGAAAATCAAATGTATTGAATTTGTGTGTGTGTGTATTTGAGCTTCAAACGTATATACTATGCTTTAACAAAACAAACTATATGAGTCTACAAGTAGGAGTCTCTGATAGTTGATGTTGAGCAACGTTTGAGCTAGACCCTAATATCCCATGCTTGAGAACTCTTGAGCCATCAGTACCTGTATTAACCTGAAATTTATTCTTGAACTTCTATTAGTACCAAATGTCTTTTATATGGTTTGTTATCATCAAAACACATAACCCGGCGATTGTAACATTTGGGCCAACAGTTTTTTGTTGAGGGGAACGAATTGAGTAAGAAGAAAGAACACAGATCAAATACACATTCAAAGACACCAGAATTTTACGTGGAAAACCGAAATCGGGAAAAATCAAGGAGACGGACACAAAATCACTATATTATCAGATATATTACAAGAGAAGAAGAGAGAACCTCACAGCCACCCTGTATTTACAACGCATGCACACCTTTCTGCTCTACTTGCTAACCCTAATGACGATGCATCTCCTTTTATAGAGAACACTAAGTTATAAGTTATGAAATCATCAAACTGCCCTTGACACGTGTTCCTAAGTTTCACAGGCTACGGAGCTTTCGGACTGGACCGCTTTACTATTATGCATCTTCGAGACTCTTCTCTACATTGTCGCTTTGGAGTGCTCCTCCGGGTAGATGATTTGAAGTGCTCCTCTGGAGTGATATCAAACTGCTACTCCAAAGCGAGCTCTAAAATTGCCCATGACGTGAAACTTCGAACTCGCCCAACCTCTTTACCAAAGTGCTTCATATTCGCTTCGAGATCTGCAAGGGGGACTTCTCAAAATAATTTAGTCTGGGGTCTCTGCCCAGGGAGGGGGCTTCCCGCCTCTTCCTGAAATCACCTAGGGGTGAATAAGTGACGGCTAAAAATAATGGCAAATAATGCGAAATTAAAAACAACTAATGCTATCTAGCAATATTATGAGCAAATGACAAATGTACGCAATCAAAACAATATAGCACAAGATATAAGAGGAGTAAGTTGAGTTGAGAAATAAAGAGAAGGCAATCACAAACACGAGAATATGTTTCGAGGTTCAAGCTACTGCTCTACTTTCCCGCCTTCACTGCAATGAAGGATTTCCACTATTCTTTGATCCCGCAAGATCACCAACTCTACACGTTCCCGCAAGAACAATCAGACCCGCAAGTCCTCCCGCTTGGTGCCGCAATACCTACAATCACGAACCCCCAAGCTCGTTTGAGGTTGCAGCCTCTCCAACTCTTTGAATACAAGAAGCGATCTCCTCGAGATCACAAATGGCTCACAATACAATCCTATAACCAAGGTAGAGGAATTAAAGCTGTGAGATTGTGAGTGTGAGAAAATCTTTGAAGTATATGGATTGAAAACTCAAAACTAAAAAACTTGTATTTAGAATTATGGCTCAAGAGATTCACACACAAAGAGATTTATTGTGTTTTGTTTCTAAATTCTTGAAAAGGATGTTGATAGTTTAAATCATTTTCAAATAGTATTTTTGATTTATGGTTTTTGAAAAGAATATCTGAAAAGAAATTTCAATATTTACAAAAACAAGTTCAAAACTATTTTCTTTGTGTTGATCAAGGATCACACATATTGGAGCTTCAAATATATATATGAACTTTGTTTTGTAAAAAGATTTCAAAATGTTTTAGTGAAAAATTAAAGAGTATTTCAAAATATTTTCAAGTATGAGTTTTGGCCTATTGCAAGTTGACGTCCAGTCAACCAACATGTAGGGCTAATTGCTCTGTCGGTCGATCGATTTTGCATGAACATGCACAAGTATAGCTTGTGCATATTGATCGACCGCCCAGTCGACCGTGTGTAAGGGCTATGTTCGCTGTTTGTCAACATCGGCAGACCGACCGGTTGACCAATAGAGATGCCAGAGTTCTATGTTAGATTCGATCGACGGCTCGGTCGACCGCTATCCCCAATGGTTAGAAATTTGACCAATGATGGTCGACCGGCCAGTCGACCGATAGGCTTGTTAAAGCCTGATTAACCCCAAAGGGTTATATTATTAAGTCTTTTCTGGGTTAACCAATAATGGCTATTTTGGGTTTCTCTCTTCTATTTTGACCCTCTATAAATAGGGGTACTGTAGAAAAATTCTTAGACAATTAATTAAGCATTTTGTTCAAGATTTTTGACAGTTTTAGAAAAGATTTTCAAAAGATATCAACTTTGAGCCATCAAATACAAGTTTTCAAGCTTTGTGTCTTCAATCCAAACACTTCAAAGCGTTACTCATATACACAATCTATGAGCTTCAAGTCCCCTAGATTGATTATAGGATTACATTGTGAGCTTTTTGGTGATCTAGGAGAGATCACTTCCCTTCTTGTATTCAAAAGTTGTAGAGGTTGCGGCCTCAAACGAACTTGCAGGTTCGTGATTGTAGATGTTACGGCACCGAATGAGAGGACATGCAGGTCCGATTGTTCTTACGGAAACATGTAGGGTTGGTGATCTTGTGGGGTCAAAGAATAGTGGAAATCCTTCATTACGGTGAAGGCGGGGACGAAGAGCAGTGGCTCGAACCTCAAAATATATTATTGCATTTACGATTGCCTTCTATTGATTGTTCTACTCAACTTACTCCTATAATATCTTGCATGCTTATATATTATCTTAATCATCACATGCTAGATATATCTTGTGATTCATTATTTTGATTGTGTTGATTGTTTCTTTGCTCATTGTATTGCAAGATAGAATTAGTTGTTTTAATTCTGTGTTATTTGCCATAGTTTTTAGCCATCACCTATTCAACCCCCTCTAGGTGATTTCAATTGGTATCAGAGCCAAGTACTTCAAATCCCTTCAAAAAAAAATTCTACAACACTCGGGTTCATCATTTGGAATTATATTGTGGAGGAAATTGCTACTTCTATTGGGGATATTCCTTCAATCCCTCTTTCTTTCAATTTTCATTGCTTTTTACTTCTAATTTTCAGTTTATTTTCATCATTCATCATGTCTTCAAAGAGATCAAGGTACTACAAGCCCGAAAATCCAAGAAAACTGATTCTAGATTCAAATCCTTTTCCGATGGCCCCTTTGTTTCAAAGAATGCTAAATTTAATCATTCCCTCCTTTGCAAAAAGTAGAAAATTTCAGGGAGAATAGTGGTGCTTTCATACTTTGAACATCTCAACCTTCCTCAAATTCTTAGAGCCAATTCGTTAGAATTTCTTGTCACTATTAAAGAGCAAGTTTATCCTGAACTCATCTATTGTTCTATTCTAACCATCCTTTCAAGAAAATATCATCCACTCTTGTGTCAAAAATTTATACGTTAACATCTCTCTTGAAGGATTCTCTAGAACTCTTCACTTATCTTGCAAGGGTGTAGATATCTTTAATCTTGATTGTGATAATTTTAAGTTTCTCGATGATGAGTCTGCTCTACTGCCTCCTGATTATTTCACTATGATGATAATCTAGGCTTGATGAGGAATAAGGAGGAGAAGTATTATACACTCAGTGCCCAAGTTCTCTCTAAGATTTTATTTTTCAATCTTCTTTCTAAATCGGGTGAGTATAGTCATGCTCGGAGTAGTGCACCACTTCTCATCTACTGCCTTTTGAAAGGCATTAGAGTTAATATCCTGAAACTCCTCATTGACTTCATGTTATCTGAGCACCTCATGATTCCGAGTAGGAACCTCCCATATGGATGATTATTACTCATCTTCTCAGATATTTCAAAATTGATATCTCCGGCGAGACTGCCTATCCTTCTTCTATTGATATTGATCGTACTCTTTTGAAGAGGATGCAGTCCAGAACTCGCGCGTATGCTCAGCCCCCTTCTGTTCAACTTTCACCTCTATTTGCTTCTGGTTCCTCTTCATCTTCTACAGACCCATACTCTTTCTTAATGAACCAGATGATTGCTATGTCCATGAGATAATTAGAGGACAAAGCGAAGATTTTAGGCTAACTAGGAAGAGCTTAGGAACACACTTACTTATTTTTGTTCATCACGTCATTATTATCAATTTTGTGTGGATTATTTCTTTGCTTAGTGTGAGGACATCAGCCCATGCCTACTGGTTACACTCATCCACTTCCTGCCGAGGGTCCTCCCTTCGAGCCCTGGTAGTTCCCTCGAAGCCTGTTGGCATGTATCATCCGATCATTGATGAGCCCGATGATCCACTCTACACCATCGATGCGAATTTCATTCCTGATAAGTGAGTTATTTCTTGTTTTCCACCTTTTTTATGTTGACAAAAGGGGAGAAGACTTTGGGGAGATTTGAAGATTCTAGGGAGTTGTTTTATGTTTCTTCAGTTTATGTTTAGATGTATTTCAGTACTTTGATTTGTTTTGTAATAACTCGAATATATGGTGACTTTGTAATAACTTTGGGTTGTTGATACTTTGTGAACATCATGTTTAATATGGATTGTAATATTAGTACTATGTGGCTTTGTGACTTTGGTATGGTTTATGATATAGTTTTACTGATGAAACTTGTGATTTTAATTCATAAAATGTTTAGTACATCGTTACATCTTCATATATATTAGTCACTTGTTCTAGTTTGTTTTGTGTTGATCCATTGGCACTTGAGACTGTTTGTTTTCAATGGTTGGTTTGCCTTTTTATATTTGGTTTCAATTGTGATCATCCATTGCATCTTTATTTGGAGGGATAGAATTTGGATGGTTGGAGGAAACCATTTGTGCATACCTATTTCTATTTCTATATCTTTGTATGCATAAATGTTCTGCATAGAGCTTACATCATAACAATTCTATACATATGCTTTACTTGTTACATTGAGCTTAAATGACCTATTTCATATATGCATGTGTTTAAGAGGGGCTTCACAAGAAGCATCTTCCATGTTTACTTAAAATAACTCTATGAGTTTTGTTATTATCAAAAAAGGAGAGATTATTAGCCCAAAGGCCCTTCACCCTACTTTTGATGATGATAATCTAACGAAGTTATTAGTAATAATGATTTTTGTTTGTTTATAAGTTAAAGGTTTATAAAAGATTGTTATAGTTATGTTTAGCTTCTCCAAAAGGCTCACAAATTTTGAAGCTAACAACAAAGTGATCCAAGAGCTCAAGTATCCATAACACACATAGGACTCAAGGTTAGAGTCAAGCTCAAGAGATCAAGAGAGTTGCAATATTGAAGCAATCGAGAAGAAATTATTTTCTTCATTATACAATGTAAGCTTTAGATTTGTCAAAACCAAGTTTAGATGTTTGGATTGCTCAAGAGATTCACACACACACAAGAGATTTATTGTATTTTGTTTCTAAATTCTCGAAAAGGATGTTGATAGTTTTATCATTTTCAAAATGGTATTTTTGATTTATGGTTTTTGAAAAGAATATCTGAAAAGAAATTTCAATATTTACAAAAACAAGTTCAAAACTATCTTCTTTGTGTTGATCAAGGATCACACATATTTGAGCTTCAAATATATACATGAACTTTACTTTGTAAAGAGATTTCAAAATATTTTAGTGAATTTCAAAACATTTCCAAGTATGAAGTTTGGCTTATTGTCGGTCGACCGTCCGGTCGACCGACATACAGAGATGAATACTCTGTCGATCGATCGAGCGATCGACCGATTTCGTACAGACTTGTCAACCGACATACAGAGATGAATACTCTGTCGATCGGTCGAGCGATCGACCGGTTTTGTACGTACCCGTCAACTGTGTGTAAGGGTTATGTTCTCTATTTGTCAACATCGGTTGGCCAACCGGTCAACTGACTGAGACACCAGAGTTCTCGGTTGAATTCGGTCGATCGCCCGGTCGACCGCTATCCCAACAGTTAGAAATTTGACCGTTGGCGGTCGACCGATAGGCTTGTTAAAGACAGATTAACCCCAAAGGGCTATATTTTTAATCTATCTTTTCTCAATTAATCAATAAAGGCTATTTTAGGTTTCTCTCTTCTATTTTGACCCTCTATAAATAGAGGTACTGTAAAAAAACCCTAAGACAATTAATTAAGCATTTTGTTCAAGATTTCCAAGAGTTTTTGAAAAGATTTTCAAAAGATATCAACTTTGAGCCAAAATTTCAAATACAAGTTTTCAAGCTTTGTGTTTTCAATCCAAATACTTCAAAGCTTTTCTCATATACACAATTTCTGAGCGTCAAATCCCCTACATTGGTTATAGATTGCATTGTGAGCTTTCTGGTGATTTAGGACAGATCACTTCCCTTCTTGTATTCAAGAATTATAGAGGTTATGGCCTAAAATGAGCTTGTGAGTTCGTGATTGTAGGTGTTGCGGCACTGAGTGAGAGGAATTGCGGGTCCAGTTGTTCTTTCGGTAACATGTAGAGTTGATGATCTTGTGGGATCAAAGAACAATGAAAATCATTCATTGCGGTAAAGGCGGAGATGTAGAGCAGTGCCTCGAATCTCGAAACATATTCTTGCATTTGTGATTGCCTTCTCTCTATTCTCTACTCAACGCACTCCTCTAATATCTTTCATGCTTATATGTTGTCTTAATCATCATATGCATGATATATCTTGTGATTCATTGTTTTGATTGTGTGGATTGTTTTTTTTGCTCATTGTATTGCTAGATATAATTAGTTGTTTTAATTCCGCATTATTTATCATAGTTTGTAGCCATCAACTATTCACCCCCTCTAGGTGATTTCATTTTCATTTCCAATACACCGTGATAGCGAAAACAAGAAACAATTCTCAAACTCTCTTCCCATTTCTCCAATCTGAATATTTCCTCTATAAATTTTAAGACAAAAATTCTTTGCTCGAATTTTGTCTTGGTCTAAATTTTCATCTTCCAATTAGTGAAAGGTACGGGTCAATTTTTGGCTCGAATGCACGAGTATTTGCAATGAGTTTTGCAAATTTCGTGAAGAAGTGTTATATCTTCGGAGACCAGCATCCAGTATACCGTAGGCACAGTAACGGGGGACGTAATTGTCTTAAGGAGATATATTTTATGTGTACCTCACTCTATTTTCTGTATATTTGAAATAATGTTCTTAATGCAAGAATTGTTGTTGAATTATCTATCTTGAATAAATAATTATAGTGTTATTATTAATGCAAAGACTGACTAAATACCAGTATGATTGGTGTCTAAGAAAGAGATTTGAGAAATGATTCTTAAATTAAGGAACGTTCTATCGAATGGAAACCTCCACCTTCACTGACCTGGCCAATTAGACCGGTTGCTCTTGATTGGTTGTTGATAACAACACTCTTCTCTTCTCTAATGTCCACAATGAACTTAAAGGAGGGCTACATATAATTCTGAAAAATATTTTGCAAACCAACCATACAAAAAGAAGAGAAAACCAAAAGAAATGAAAATAGGAAATCTCAATATGATAATTTAACAAATTGAGCAACAACCTAAGATAATTCTCCTTTTCAAACTTCTTTCAGTTAAAACCCTATACATTATTACTTACCCAAACTAGAATTCTAACTTTCAAAGGAAACCAGGTGAGGCCATAGATATTCCTAACTAGTACCAGGCGTCTTGAACTAGCTAGACTATCAAATCTAAATCCCTGAAGCAAGACATTTGTAAATCCTAAATATAGAAGTGGATTCCCCCTTAAAGCATTTTAACATGTTGGTGTTCCTATCATGAGTACTTCAATTAATTTTTTGAAGGTTGTTATCAATGTTTAGTATGTTATTGAGTTCAACAAAAAAAATATAAATAGATAAGTGTTTATTTTCATTGATAAAAATCTTTTATTATGTTATTTTTTTTCCATTGTGTTGCATCGAAAGTCATTTTCCCCTTAGAAGTGTTTTTTTCCTTCTCCTTTTTCCTCTCTTAAGAGCCTTTTAAAAGTTGAACTGATAAAAACACTAAGGTATTAAAGATCTTGATGTGAAATGGTAAAATGTGTGAATCAGAAATCAGAGATAGAACAAAACTACTAAATAAAAGAAAAATACTCTACTCAATAAAATAAAAAGTACATACTCCAAATAACTGTAACTTGACACATCCTTGCGCATGTTAATTCTACTGTCTCGAACGTTGCTTAAATGTCCTTATCATTCTCTCCGGGTAGGAGAAAACTCGAGCATGTCGAGTTAGGTGTAAAACGCTCTCCTCATGCTCTAACACATCTGCATTTACCTACTGTAACTCACCATTCAATAGATAATATTCATTTTCAAACAACCCAAATACCATTAGAATACACCAGATAATTTAATCATCTAAAGTTCTATCAAATTTCACTGTTGTATGAGATGAATATCTGGGAGTGAACTCAATATGGGGACTCTTAAAAAAATGGCTCAGGGAAGGCTTACAACCAGTGTGTTGTTAGGGTTAATATCAAATACTTGAAATCCACTAAATACCCCATTTGAAAATATGACTAATTTCAAAATCTTTAAAAGATACACAACATGAGCATTGTAATTTGAATTCTACAAGATGAAAAATCCAACACTATGACATGCAAATCATTAACAGTTCCGGAAAAACCATTTCGGACTAATCAAAACCATCATAAGTTGTCAACATTAAAAGTTTTAAATTCTTTCCTGATGAAGCTCGTAAATTGTAGTTAGCATATTCAAATAAATCACTGATTTTTCATGTATAGATCGTGCACGTGTGTAAAAAAAATTATGATGCAAACTCAGATATGCAGACTCAAAATACTCTATAATGAACAGTAGCAGAGAGAGCTTTGTTTAGTGACTGACATATACTAAAAGCGTCACTTGACTCCCTAGTGGATTGAAAAACTTTAGGCACTTGGTTCAGTGGGTCAACATTACTCACGACCTCCATCAAAAAGGATTATTAGGTGCATTATTGTAAATTTACATAACAGTTTACCTGTTACATTAGTAATGATGTCAAGGGATCTTCTAACATGTAAAGGTTGAGCCTTTTGTCTAACTGTAATGGAAGAAAAGTTGATAAACTGTAAACTGTGAGATTTTTCCATATCGACATTCATTGAGCTGTCAGACATTGGTCGATCATAGATGGTTGCATCCCTGATCCAACCTACATCCTTTGCCACTATATAGCTCTAAAACTTGTTCTCATAAAAATAGTTGTTTATTCGGACAAGATACGATTGCTTGACCTTTAATGACAACTCATCAACTTTTCTTTTAAGTTCGATTTACTTGGTAGGATCCAACCTAAGGTGTGGCAAGTCGGGAAGATTAGCCCCTGGGATTAACTCAATGGCGTGTTGGATATTACGTGTTGTGGTAGCTTGTCCGGAAGGTCTTCAGAAAAGATAACAACAAATTTCATGATTATAGGGATGACTTCGGGGAGATTCAGAGTATTGTCTTTAGGAGAGACATCAATAAGCTCTGTAATCATAGAAGTGACTTCGGATGAAACCAGAGTACTATCTTTAGGAGAGACATCAGTAAACTCCATAATCACTCGGTGACTTTAGGTAGGATTGAAGTACTGAACTCCTCAATATTATCGCCCATGATCTTTTCATCAGAATCAAAGTCTTTTAGTTCTTCCGCCTGCCAAATAGATTCTTCAAAGTCAGACATCGATTTTGTTACAGGCGGTTTATCAATAACAACTCTAACTGGGCTTGGATAGTTGGCAACACCATGCCCATAGCCTTGGTACTTGTAACACTTGATTATAAGACTAAGCGTGGAGAAGTCCCTTTAAATATTCCTGCCATTAGCATTTGTAGTGGTCGATTCCCGATCTCCTCGAGATCATGACACGCGTCCGTCCAGCCCTTAGGCAATCACACAACACGTGGCCATTTCTAGAATCTCCAGAGAAAATTCTAATCTCATCCAAACTCTGAGCAATTCAAGCGATTATGGGATAGAGATAGAGTTGGTTACAAGTACCCCTATCTCTAGGCCAAATCTTCACTTGAACTCGGGGTTACTGCTCGTGAATAGATCAATCACATTGGTAGCTGGATGAATGCCAATGGATAAAGACAAATATGTGCTCTACCAATTCAAATCAGGATGTTTGGCTCTAACCACCTCCAAGATAAGCAACTAAGATTGAATAGATGTTCAATTAGGAGAGAACTCTGCAGTCCTATCCAAAGACACTCACTTGTATAAATATGAGACCCCCTCCAATAAAGGAGGATGATCAATCAACCTCAGAAACCCTAGCCCACGAGATCATGCAATTGTCATTGTAAACTTCGTTGAATTATAGTGGAACCCTCTCTTTTTCTTCGTGGTTTTCTCTTTTGGGTTTCCACGTAAATCTGTGTGTTTGCTCTGGTTTGATCTCTTAGATTCATTCATCAGTCTCTATAATTTGGTGCGTGGATAACTCTCTCGGGAATTACCCCTTGCATTTGGTGCTTTCGAGATCTTTCTTGAGTCCATACTCGAAGATCTCTCCCACTTCTAAAACCTAATCCCTCCTCAAAACAGCCTCGCATTGCGAATATGCCTTCACCAAGGAAGAATGTCTCCCAGGCTCTAGTCGTTGCCCCTGCTTCTTCGAAAGGAAAGGGGAAACCTATTGAAGTCACTGAGCCTGCAAGTCATCACCGCAACATATCGACGTTCACATCACCAATACTGAAGATTCCCAAACTTCTTCCGCCTCATCACAGAGGGTGCTTACGGCTGTGCCCAAATCACGACACACCAACAAGCAACTTCTCCTGATGTTTTCTAGCCTGCAGAAGTAGCTGGAAGAGCAACAAACAGAAATGGGTTGACTCCGTGAGGCGGGTGCCCTTGAAAAGATGCAACGACTTGGGTCCAGACTAAAGTCCTTAAGTCAATATACTACAAAAATCACAGTCTCTCCGAACTACAGAAGAAAGAGCTCAGACTCCCCCGTCTCTACAGTATGACGGGAAAGCCGCACGAACTACTGACAGCTTGAAGTGCAACAGGTCAGAGACTTGCAATGATGACGAGCGCTCTGAGAACTCAGAGCATCCTCACAGCCTGGAGTTTTCTCGTATTGAGGACATTACGAATCTGGTTTAAAAGCGGCACAATCAAGTGAGCCAACAATCTCCGAAAGGAATGGAGCATAGTGGGCTGAGGCCTTTTGGCCCACTCTGTCAGAGGAAATCACCACGCTCTGATTCTCAAGGAAATTTGTGATGCCCTCCTTTGACTGCTACTCGAGAGCGTCCGACCCCCTTGATCATCTCCGCCAGTTCCAAGACAAAATGACAGTCTACGCTCACAATGACCTTCTCCTCTGTCGGGCATTCCCTCTAATCTCAAGGGTGTTGCCTACCATTGGTTCAACTCACTCCCAAAGAACTCGCTTTGAGGTTTCGAAGATGTAACTAAAGCCTTCTATAATCAGTTCACGTCTGGGAGAGTGTTCCATAGGAACAACAACTAGCTCCTTACGGTTAAGATGAAACCAGGGGAGAGCATGAAGAACTACCTCAACTAATTCTAAAGCCAGATGGCTCTTGTATACAACTGCAATGAAGATATAGCCGCTGTTGCATTCATCAGTGGGTTGTAAGTTATCCACTCATTCTACAAGCATTTGGTGAAGAACGATATCACCAAGATGAGGGACATTCTCGTCCGGGTGCAAAAGTACATGCATATCAAAAAGCCGAGTCGGGGTGCGACCAATCACCTCCTAAACAAGGATCCGAGGATAAGAACCGAAGCAACAGTTCCCCCCTCCCCAGAGGAAAACCCAAACCACTACTTCACCATTGTCCTTAAACCATCCTGACACATGTACGGGTCGAACAAGAACGACGTTGCAGAGACCAACCCTATTCCATTTAGGATTCCCATTGACCATGTGTTTAACACTATCAAAGACCAGCTTTGGGTCAGGTGCCCGAGTAGACCGCTCTGGCACAACCTGAAGAGACCCAGATCAAGGGAGTATTGCGCCTTCCATGACGGATGGGCCATCTCACCGTTGAACGTCGGTCTCTCCGACGTCACCTCCAAGATCTGGTTAATCAAGGATTTCTCAGAGAGTTTATCCTCAACCCTGGATAACCCTGAGAGATTAAAGTGCAAAGGAAACTCCCACCATAAGACGGTCAGGCAGGCAGCGCTCTCATCCAGTACAAGGAGGTGAATGCCATCTTCGGCACCTCCCCGATAGAAGGCACCACAGCGCAGAGAAGGGCCATTTATGTAAATGAAGCCCGGAGGGACAACTTGTAATATCCCTAGTTAATAATACTATATTTTTATTTTTTAAATATTTATTAATCTTGCTATACTTTTTACTTTATTTATTATTATCAATTAACTTGATTTATGACTTATTGTTATTATTAAATACACAAATTATTTGGAGTATTAAATGGTAATTTGGCTTTATATTTACTATTATTATATATTACATTTTAATTACTAATTACTATTTATTAATTGTTATTATTGTTGGTCACCTAAAGGGGGTGAAAAGGTGACGTGCTAATCAAATGCCAAATAAATGCGGTATTAAAAACTATTATGCAAACTAAACTATCTTGCTAACACACAATGTATAACCAAAGAGTAAAGCCGAATTTCCGGTAAAGGACTCTGGACTTTCTCCTCAAGATTCCTCTATATTAAGAGTTGAGGTGCTACTATATCTCTCTTGATTTAATACAAGTGTTTGCATACAAATACAATATCAAGCATGTACTAGATAAGCAATGAATGAGAACATGCAAGATATTAAACAATCTTAAGCATATATCAATTAAGCACAAGAAAATAGCAAGCATATAAAGATGTAAGTAATAAAGCAAGCAAGATATTAAACACAAGTGAGTGAGAGAGAGATGAGAAATCGCAAACATGGAGAATTGTTTCGAGGTTTGAGCCAATTGTTCTACGTTCCTGCCTTCACCAATATGAAGGATTTCCACTATAAACAATCCCGCAAGATCACTCGGTGTTGCAACACCTACAATGAGCTCCCTCAAGAACTCTTGGACCTGCAAGTCTCTCACTTATTCACACAAGAACATCACACAACGAGAACCCGCAAGCTCGCCGAGGTCGCAACCTCTACACTCCTCCAAATACAAAATGGAACACTTGGTGATCTCTTCTCTTGATCACCAACAAACACTCTCACAATAAGGATCCTATAGGATAGATATGGCTATGAAAAGCTCAAGCTTGTGTGAGAAAAACAAGATAGATTTGAAAGTGAAACACAAGAAATCCTTTTGAAAAGACAAGAGATACACTGCCGATAAATTCTCTTTTGATATGAAATGAAGCTCTAAAAACTTGTTAAAAAACTTCTGTGAAAGATAGAAAAATTGCTCTAGAAAACACTTCTCAAAATCTTGACAAAACTGGCCCAAAAGTACCATTTAAATAGGGCTTCAAAAAAAAATAGCTGTTGGGCTCAGTTTTCTTGCCAGATGACCTGTCGGTCGACAAGCCGGTCGACCGGCCAACAGTCCGCCTGGTCGACCGCCCCAAACCACTTGCCCTGTCTGTCGGTCGACCGCCCTAAATGCAAGAGCTTGTGCATTATTTCTGTGTACATCGGTTGACCAGTCGGTCGACCGAGCCATGCTTCGATCGACCGAACCATGCTTCGATCAATTGGTCGGTCGACCGCCAGCAGCCCAAATCAGGTTTTTCCAGTTTAAATCTTGGACTTGTAAACCCTAAAAATTCTAATAAAATTCCATAAAATCCACAAAAAATTAGTTCTTATCAATACTTTGAAATACAAATATGTGTGATAAAAAATCGACACATACTACAAACAATTTGAACTATTTTTTTAGGCATAAATTTGAAGCTTAAACCAAAAACGGTATTTTTCAAAAACCAAGCTTTAAAATGAAAACGGATTTTTCCAAAACTTGTACAAATACAAAATAAAATATTTAAACACATTTGAAGCATAGTGTGTATGGATAGAATCCAATACACAAAGTAAGTGAAATATACTTATTTTTGACAATAAGCTCAAAATAAGTTTTCATAAATACAAAACTTGAAACCATGAACTAGGAACATCAAAATAAGTTTTTAGACAATTTGAAGCAATAATGTATATGGATGAAATCTAATACACCTATAAACTATGTAAACTTGTTTTGATGAAATCTATTCATGAAACCGAAATATGTGTTCTTTGAAAACTAAAACCAAACTATATTTTCAAGAACTAAAACTTAAACATGAAAGTTATGAAATATTTTGTGTGTGTGTATATGAGCTTGAGCAATCCACAACGAATCTATCCTTTACATTTTATCCTAAAACAAAAAATTTTAAACTTACAAGTTAGGACTCAAGTCTTCTTGAAAATCTTCTCTTGAAAATCTTCTTCTCCATCTTGACTTGATCCAACTTGATCCATGAGCTATAGTCCTCTTGAGTACTTGATGCAATCTTGAAGCGCGAGCTTTTAAATCAACACATGCTAGCTTCAAAACTTGACTTCGAATCTTTTATTGAAGCTAAACACCGACTAAGATCATCATAAATATCTGAAACTTAATAAACGCAAGATCATTAGTACTGTAACTACATGAGTTAATCATCATCAAAACTAGAGTGATAGGCTTTTGGGCCAACAATCTCGCACTTTTTTATGTTGATAAAACTCATAGAGTTTATATATACATGGATTAAAAACAAGCTTCATAGAAGCTCCCCCTTAACTCATGCATAACAAATAAACAAATAGATATTCAATAAAAGTGCATAAACAAAGTATTAAACAAACAAAATATATATGCATAAACAAAAATAAATATGCATATATAAACTCTTTCAATTCTTCTCCCTCTTTTTGTCAACTCATCAACAAAAGGGTGAAGAAAAAATAAACAAGATAAATATATATGTGATATAATTTATGGAGAGGAGAGATGTTAAGTTAACTTCTCCTGCATACATGCATTACATGGAGAAGGGATGACTAAACCCTAATCCATATAAGCATAATATACAATGCATAGACGGAGATGTTAAGCTCCTCCACACACGTGTAGCATATAAGAAAAGAGGTCAAGCTATTTTTTATATAAAATACCTGAATATGAATTTATATATAGAGGAGATGTTAAGCTCCCCTTGCATATAAGCAATACATATCAAGACAAATTTTGAAAACCAATTAAAATATATTTTGATACCAATTAAAATAATTAAACAAAATAATAAATTTTGATACCTCTTGTAATCAACAAAAATAAATTTTGTTAAACTAATAAACATAAATATTAAGATATCATTATAGATGTTGATATCACTTGAAATCAACAAACAAATTTTGATAAATCAATGAAATCATTTTAAGTCAAAGAATTTTTCTTTCCTCCTTTTGAAATGATGCATAAGCTTATAAAAATATCAATTAATATTAAGAACATGATCAAGCTTAGCATGAAATCAATTTGTGCTATAAAACATATATGTGTAAATAATATTGATCTTAGCACAAGAAAACATATATATGTAATATAATCAATTTAAATACAATTTGTAGCATGATGCATACATATGTAGAGAACATGAATATACAAAAATGATAGAGCAAAGTAATCGTATGTATACTCATAACTACCACCCTATCATGCACATGTTTATGAGATATTCAATAAGGTACACAAGGCATGATCACCCAACCATCCTCCCTTTGAGGGTAGAAGTTTTTAAAAATAAGGTTTTAAAAATATTATAGATTGAAAATACTATCAAGTGAAGAATAAATAACTAGTTTAAAATAGTTTTTGAAAAACTAGTTAAAGATCCTTCAAATATGAAACAAAAACATATGTATATCCCATGAAAACATGCTAATTACACAAAAATTGACACTCAAGATCAAAAGTACAAACATAAGCTCATGAAAATAAATTCATGAGTAAATAAAAAAGTGAGTGCACAATAATCATGTGAGTAACACATTCATGAAGATAAACCAATAAGGCTTAAAAATCAAAACAAACATGAAATTTTTCTCAAAAATATGATATATTCATATAATCATGCAAAAATTATCAAAACTAAGACATACAATGTACAACCAAACAACAAATGAGTACACAATATAAATATAGCATGTAACTCAAAAATTGTATATGTATAACACAAGTTTTAACAAGATTTACATATGAACATATGATACAAACATATAAATCAATATATGCTTTAACTAAAGCATATAAAAACATGAATCAACAAAAAATAGGCATATAAATCCATTTAAAAACATGAATAAAATTTTTCAAAAATACATGCATAGCTAACAACCAATAAACTCAACATTAAGCACAAAACAATATATGATAGAGTCTAGGTTACATCACTAGAATATAGACATTTAAAAATATTTATAAAGTGGATAATGAAATGGTTACCAACATGATGTAGCCAATTCATTTCTCCAAAATAAGGTGGTCCTCCTACCAAACTCCTTGATAGCGATGCATCAAATGTTGTGTTCATTTGAGCTCAAACGCATCCACCGCCAAGGCATCAATCCTCTCACATTTCGTGAGAGCCCACACCTACATCAAAAACAAGAATTGGGAATTTTGGTACCCATATTTTCTTTTTGGATTCATAAGGTTTAGTAGCAATAGGAACCCAAATATTTTTATTTGCAAAATTTGAAGAATATAATCTATCAAAACAAAATTTTGTAAGATGGCCTTTGCCATAATTTATACATGTGTACACTTTAGCATATATGTGAGTGTAATCAGTATGAGCACGGTGTGTATGAGATGTATGCCATAGGATATATGCATGAATATGTGAATTTGTTTCTTACGAAACATAGATTCCAATCTATTATATTTAAATGCACATTGGCTCAAAGTGGATCCCAAAAAATCAATTTTATTTTTTAAAACATGAATCCCCTTTTTGTCAATAGAAGATGATGGAATAGTTGCATGAGAATCATGGCAAGAATGAGAATCAAAATTTTTTTTTTTGGAAATAGAAATCTTTTCTTTTCCATTCAAAACAATTTCTTTTTTAAAAGCTCATTTTCATTAGAGATAAAAAAAAACTTGGTTTTCAAAAATTCATTTTCTTTTGAAACAATACTCAATTTTAAAGAATCATTTTTATTTAACAAAAAAAGTATTATTTTCTTTCTTCAATTTTTCATTTTCAACTTTTAACAAATCATATTTTTTAAGAAGCATCTTGCAAAGCAATGCAAGATCATCATAAGGCATCTCTTCATCATTGTCAAGCTCAGAATCAGAGTTTACCTCAAGGGGGTCATCCCCATGAACCATATAGCATGTGTTGGAAGTAGTATTTCCTTCATCCGAGTCACTCTCCTTGTCATGTGGTATTCATTCATCGAGAGTGATAAGAGTGTTCCAAACTACAAAAGCTGAATCAAGATTAGAAACTCTAGATAAATATTCATCATTTAGGATTGACTTTAGAGCAAGGATGACTTTTGCATTAGCCTCAAGATATCTGCCATTTATAAAATATGAATTTTAATGGTGGCAAGATATACATGAATGCCTAGAACTTTTAGATACATAGACATCTTAACTTTTCGAGTTTGAAAGTTAAGAATATCAAACATAGGAGGTGCGATGAAATCCATGTGTGTGTATGCAAATATTATGATTAGTAAAAATAAAGATCTTTAACTCTAGGTTGTTAGACCCAACTCAAGAGCACCAAGCTCTGATACCACTTGTAGGTCACCTAGAGGGGGATGAATAGGTGACGTGCTAATCAAATGCCAAATAAATGCGGAATTAAAAACTATTATGCAAAATAAACTATCTTGCTAACACACAAGGTATAACTAAAGAGTGAAGTCAAATTTCTAGTGGAGGGCTCTGAACTTTCTCCTCAAGATTCCTCTAGATTAAGAGTAAAGGTGCTACTATAATTCTCTTGGTTGAATACAAGTGAGAGCATACAAATACAATATCAAGCATGTACTAGATAAGCAATGAATGAGAGCATGCAAGATATTAAACAATCCCAAGCATATATCAATTAAGCACAAGTAAATATCAAGCATATAAAGATGTAAGCAATAAAAGCAAGCAAGATATTAAATACAAGTGAGTGAGAGATGAAAATACACCTAGAGGGGGTGAATAGGTGTACTAGCTAATCTAATGCCAAATGATGCGGAATTAAAAATTAATTGCAACACACTATGTGTAACCAGTAACCGATTTCCCGGTGAAGGGATCTGGACTATCTCTTCTAGATTCTTCTAAATAAGAGTTGAGGTGCTATATGAAGCTCTCTTGGTTCAACACAAGTATGGGCACACAATCAATACAAAATATGTATATGATATGAACAATATAAAGCAATGCAAGATATAAGAGAGATAGAGTTTAGAGATAGTGGATTAAACGCAAACACCGGGATATGTTTCGAGGTTCGAGCCACTGCTCTACGTCCCCGCCTTCACACAGAAGGATTTCCACTATGTCCATACAGGACCTCCCACAACGGGAACCTCCACTGAGGAATTTACAATTACAAAGTTAGGAGTACAGAACTCCTCTCTCCAACACAACCATCTCTACACAAGAGGTAAGGCACAAAGCCAAAACTCAATCACCTCTACACAAGAGGGATGGGCACTAAGCCAAACAACAATCACATCTACACAAGAGGGATAAGGCTCAAAGCCAAACAACAACCACAATCACCTCTACACAAGAGGGATAACCACAAAACAAAGCAAAGAAAGGATTACAATCTTGATGATCTCAAAGACCACAAATAACTCTTGGTGATCAAAATAGACCACAAACATTTTTTCCCACAAAAACAAGATCCTATAAATAGGATAGATATGATAGCTCAAGTGTGATAAAAATAAGGTGTTTGAAAAACAAAATCACAAAGAAAAATACTTGAAAATATGCTAGATAGAGATAAGAATAAAGATCCAAAAACTAATTTTCCAAAGACTCTATTTTTCTTTGATTTTTTCAACCCTTGAAACAAAATAAAAATGAATCTTTTTGGCCCAAAAACTCTTCAAAAACTTGCTGCTAAAACTCTTGAATAGATGGGAAAATAGCTCTCTAAAAACTTTTTTAAAAACAGCCCAAGAGAAGCCATATTTATAGCCTCTCAAAAGATAGTCGTTGGCAGCAGAAAAGGTCCAAAATGACCTTCCGGTCGACCGGCCCAATGGTCATATTCTGACCGCCCGGTCGACCGACAGTACCCGATAGTGGGGTACTTTCAGTCGGTCGACCGCGCAATCGGCCGGCCTACTTGGCTGGCCATGTGCATGTCTTCGTGCACATCAGTCGACCAGTCCGGTCAACCGACCACTGGTCCTGTCGACCGTCCGGTCGACCGCCAGCTGATCTGGCTGGGATTATAGGATAGAAAACTTGGTCTTTTTAATTCTAATAAAATCCCATAAAATCACATTAATTCCACAAAAATCAGTTCTTATAAATATTTGAAGAACAAATATGTGTGATAAAAATTCAACACATATTACAAACTATTTGAACCATTTTTGTGATATAGAAATTAGGCTTTAACACAAAAACCGTATTTTTCAAAAACCAAACTTTGAAATGGAAATCTGATTTTTCCCAAACTTGTATAAATACAAAAACAAGATATTTAAACACATTTGAAGCATATTGTGTATGGATAGAATCCAATACATATGTAAATAATATATCTATGTTTTTGACATGAAATCCAAAAATAGGTTTTGTTAATTACCAAAACTCTAAACACATGAATAGGATCATCAAAATAAGTTTTTCTAAATATGTGAAGCATATATGTATTGGCCCAAAGGCCCATCACTCTAGTTTTGATAATGATTAACTCATGTAGTTATAATACTAATGATCTTGTGTTTATTTAGTCTCACATATTTGATCAAGATCTTAGTAGGTGTTTAGCTTCAACAAAGGATCTAAAGTCAAGTTTTAGAGCTAGCACGTGTTGATTCAAGAGCTTGTGCATGAAGATCGCATCAAGTACTCAAGATGAGTCTAGCTCATTGGATCAAGATTTGGACCAAGTCAAGAAGAAGAAGAAGATTATCAAGAGAAGATTTTCAAGAAGACTTGTGTCGGTTTTTGTAAGTGTCAAGATTTTGTTTTTAGATAAAATGTAAAGGATAGATTAGTTGGTGCATTGCTCAAGTTCATATACACTCACACACAAGATTTATATGCGTTTTCATAAAAGAGTGTTTGTTTTAGAAAATACCGTTTTGATTTTTGAGATTCAAAATATACATGTGTTTTCTCAAAACTTATTCTAGAACTTATTGTCAAAAACATAGATATTTCATTATATATGTGTAGTGAATCATATCCATACAAACTAAGCTTCACAAGTGTTTAAAATATCTTGTTTTTGTATTTGGATAAGTTTTGAAAAAATCATTTCTCAATTTGGAGATAGTTTTTAAAAATATAGATTTTTGTTTAAGCCAAAATTTTCTTATCACAAAAATAGTTCAAAATATTTGTAATATATTTTGATTTTTAATCAAACATGTTTGTATTTCAAAGTATATTAATGAACTTATTTTTGTAGAATTATGAGAATTTATGGGATTTTATTGAAGGTAAAAAGACCATATTTTAATCCCTAAAAATTTGTGACCTAGCCTTCTGCTGGTCAACCGGACGGTCGACCGATGTGCACAGACGTGCACAAACCACTTTGGTTGGTAGGCCGGTCGACCGACTCGGTCGACTGCCAGAGAGCTCTGCTCTTTGGATCTGGCCCCGATCGACCGGGCGGTCGAACGGCAGAGAGCTTCTGCTCTCTGTATCCAGGCTTCGATCGACCGGGCGGTCGACCGGTGGTATAACGGTCAGAAATCCGACTGTTGGCGGTCGACCGGCCGGTCGACCGACAGCAGGATTTCCTGCTGAGTTGGACCCCAACGGCTATATTTTTTAGGCCTATAAATTGGGGCTGTTTTGGGCTGTTTTCAATAAGATTTGAAGTGGGTTTTCAAGATAGTTTTTCTACACTTCTAAGTATTTATCTCCACTTGTTTTAGAGCCAAATACTTTCATATCAAAAGGAGAGTTTTTCAAGAGTGTTTTGTAAAAGAGATTTCTTGAGTTTTTCACCATCAAATCAATCCTAGTTTTCTCACACACCCTTGAGCTATCCATTGCTATATCAATCCTCTAGGGATCTTTGTTATGAGAGTGTTTTTAGGTGATCAAAGTGTTGAGATCACCAAAGTGTTCTATATTGTATTTGAGGAGGCGAACTTGCGGGTTCGTGTTGTTTCGAGTTCTTGTGGGAGTTCGGTGTAGAGGTGCGACCTCGGCAAGCTAGTGTGCTTGCATGTGTAGTTCTTGCGGGAATAAAAGAGGGACTAGTGAGTCCAAGAGTTCTAGTGTGAACTCCTTGTAGGTGTTGCGGCATCGAGTGATCCGGTGGGATCGATTCTAGTGGAAATCCTTCATAGTGTTGAAGGCGGGGATGTAGAGCAAGGGTGCTCAGTCTCGAAACAAATCTCCCATGTTTGCGATTGCTCTCTCTATCTCTCACTTGTATTTATATCTTGCATGATCTTATTATTCATATTCATTACTTGCTTGATATACTTGCGCTTAAATTGATATATGCTTGGGATTGTTTGCTCACACTTGTATTCAACCAAGAGAGCCATAGCGGCACCTCAACTCTTATCTAGAGGAATCTTGTGTTATACTTCGTGTGTATAGCTTAAGAATTTTTAGTTTGCATAAATAGTTTTTAATTCCGCATTAATTCATCATTAGATTAGCTAGTCACCTATTCACCCCCCTCTAAGTGATTTCAATATGTATATAGATGAAATCTAATATACATTAAACCATGTAAACTTGTTTTGATTCTATCTATTCATGAAAACCATATATATGTATATTCGAAATCTAAAACTGGCTAAATCGAAAACCAAACATATTGAACTTGTGTGTGTGTGTGAACTTGAGCATATCAACACTAGTCTATCTTTACACAAGATCTAAACACAACTAAACTAAACACAAACCGAAGTCTTCTTGTAGAACTCCTTCTCCAAGTCGACTCGATCCAAACACGATCCAAAGAGTTTGACTCCACCGAGTGCTAGATGTGATTTTGACGTGCAAGCTCTTAAATCATCATGTGTTAGCTCTAAAACTCCTTTGTTGAAGCTAAGCTCGTACTAAGATCTTGATGGTATATCTGAAACTATATAAACACAAGATCATTAGTACTATCACTACATGAGTTAATCATCATTAAAACTAGAAGGATGGGCCTTTGGGCCAACGATCTCCCCCTTTTTGATGATGACAAAACTCATAGAATTATATATGCATGGATTAAAGATAAGCTTCATAAAAGCTCCCCCTTAACTCATGCATAGCAATAAATAAATATATATTCAATGAAGTGCATAAACTAAACACAAAACACAAATGCATAAAGAAGATATAAATATGCATATATAAACTCTCTAAATTCTTCGCTCCCTTTCTGTCAATTCATCAACAAAGGGGCGAAAGAAAACAACCAATAAAGATGTATATGCGATATACATTCATGAAGAGGAGAGATAAAGTTAACCCCCCTGCATACATGCATTACATGAAGAAGAAATGACTAGACCCTTACCACATAAAGCATAATATACAATGTATAAGCGGAGATGTTAATCTCGTCCCACACATGTGTACCATGTAAAGAAGAGAGGTCAAACTCCCCAATATGAGATACACTCAACATGAATCTATATATAGAGAAAATGTTAAGCTCTCCTTGCATATAGACAACACATATCATCAAATCTTAAAATAAAATTTTGATAATACTTAAAACAAAACTTTTAAACTTTCTTGAATCAACAAAACAAGTTTTGATACCAATAGTAAATTTTGATACCAATTGAAAGTAAAAAAACAAATTTTTGGATAAATACTAAATTCATTTTGCAATAAAGATACCAAATTGAGAATAATATCAATTTAAGATTATTGATACCAATATTGAAAATATTAGCATATACCAAAATAAAGTATTTTTCATCATAAAGAATGGGAGTAAGATACCAATTGAAAATAAAGCCGATTGAAAGATAAAACACGAATTTTTCTCCCCCTTTATGAAATACTAATAAAAATAATGCATAAGCTTGTATAAGATACCAATTGAAAAATAATTGATATTATGGACTAAATCAAGCTTAGCAAGAAATAGTTTGTGCTTTTTTTAAAAAAAATGTAAAGACATTGTAAAACAAGCACAATCAAATCATATATATGTATGTAAGAAAATATCAATTGAAATTTGAAGTATACATATATAAGAAAATACATATGAGTATACAAAAATAATTTCATGAAGATCATGTGTATAACTCATACCTATCACCCTATTCATGCACATGTTTAAATAGATGTTCAATAAGAGTATACAAGGCATGGTCGTCCATCCAACCGCCCTTGGAAGGTAGGGGTTTTCAAAAAGATGATTTGAAAATATTTTAACATATTTTAAAATCACTACCAATTGAAGAATAAAGATTAGTATAAAATAATTTTAAAAACTAGTACTAAATCCTTCAAGTAAGGAATAAAATATAATATATCCATGAAAACATGAAAATCACACGATCATCATCACTCAATTATCAATAAAGCACGTATAAGCTCATGAAATAAAAATCATGAGTAAACACCAAACATAAAGTGTAAAAAGTCATGTAATCAATAAAATCATGAAAATAAAGTTTTGAAGCTCATATGAAATTTCTTTCATTAAAAATAAGAAATCATCAAAACTAAATATGTCTCATGGTATATGTATGTTTTGTTGAAACTAAAAGCATACATACATATCCCAAACATAAATGAGTCCATATAAGAATTTTGCACGAAAAGCAAGTGATTGTAGGATAGACATGTATATCTATTAGTTTTAGACAGAATTAACATGTACATGAAGCTAAACACATTTATATGGAAACCTTTACAAAAGAAGGGAATACAAGTTAAAATGTAAGAATCATCAAAAATAGGTTATACAAGTACATCTAATGGGTACAAATGAGTAATAGAGACAAACATATAATAATCAAATGTGGCTCACTAGTTGTATAAGTATAAACACTAGTTTTATTAAAATTACATCTAAACAAGTAATCAAAAACATGAAGCACAAAATTATAAACAAACATGATCATTAGGATAAATACACATGCTTTAGAGTTAGGATATACACAATAGCTAAACTATAATGAGAACACAAAAACAATAATCTATATAAACATGGGTGTATCTCAAATACCATTTATGTATATCTCAAGTCTAATTGACATTGCATTTAAACATAATGAACATGAAAAATTAAAACACTAACAGTCAATCAATGAGAGCATGTAAACAAAATAAGGAGTTACAGATAGTTATCAAAACCAATAGAGCTAATCTCTAAGTCTCCAAACCATGGTGGTCCTCCCACCAAATTTTTCTTGAAGGTGATGCATCCAATGTTATGTCCATCAAGCTCAAACGCATCCACCATCAAGGCACTATTACTCTCACATCAAGCGAGAGTCCACACCTACATCAAATGGAATAGGAGTGAATTTTAGTACCCATACCTTACTGGGTCCAAGAGGGTTAGCACCTTTCCTAACCCATACAAACTTATTTACAAAATTTGAAGTATTTATTCTATCATAACAAAATTTTACAAGGTGGCCCTTACGTCCACAATGTGTACAAGTATACACATAAGCATACATAAGTCATGAGTGTGAGCATGAGAAGTATGTGTATGCCGTGATTTGTGTGCATGTATATGTGGTGCATGTTTCTTGCGAAACATGGATTCCAATTTCTAGTGATCCATAGCACATTAGCTCAAAGTGGAGCCCAAACAATTTACACTTTTCTTCAACATGCAAATATCATTATTAATACTTGAAGAATAAGTGGAGTATGCAATAAAAACATTAGATGATGAAGGTATAGTAGCATGGCAAACATGAGAATCTAAATCATTTTTCAAAGAAGTATTTTTCTTTGAAACTAAATTCAATTCTTTTGAAATTAAAACAATTTTATTTTTCAAAGAATCATTCTCTTTTAAAACAATTTCAAGTTTTGAAGATAAAACCTCATTTTTCTTCAAAACATCATCACAATCATTTTTATTCTTTAAAATTTTGTTTTTATTAAAGGCAAGGTCAAGTTGGGATTTCAATGAGTCCCTTTCATTTAAAATCTCATCCCTCTCTTGCAAAACCATATAAAGTTTTGAAAACAAATTTTTATTTTTTTTTTAATTCAAATTTTTTCTTTTTCAAAGTTTATACTTTTCTAGCAAGTTTTCACAAAATAGGGAAAGTTCTTCATTTAAAGCATCAGCATCCATATTATCATCACCTAAAGAACTAGCACTATCATCTAATTGAGTATCCGAATGTACCTCAAGGGAGTCATTCCCTTGGACCATGTAGCAAGCTTCGTCAGACTCATCTCCACTAGATTCTTTCTCCACATATTTTGTCGTTTGTAGCCGGGAGAAGTCAATGTGTTCCACACTGAAAAAGCGGAATCACAATGAGAAACAATAGAAAGATAATCTTTGCTGAGTGTGTGCCTAAGTGCCACTAAGGCTTGTGCATTGGCCTCTATATGCTTGTCATTATTAAGATAAGATTTCTTGGTAGTGACAAGGTAAACATGCAATCCTAGAGATTTAAGGTATGCACTCATCATAAACTTCCACAAATTAATGTTGGTAACATCATACATGGGAGGGGTCATGAAATCTATGAGTGTATAAACAATATGTATGCAAATGCAAATCTAGATTAGCTATCTAAGATCTCACTCCTAGGTGGTTAAACCTAATATCAGAAGCGTAGGCTCTGATACCAATTGAAAATACACCTAGAGGGGGATGAATAGGTATACTAGCTAATCTAATGCCAAATGATGCGGTATTAAAAACTAATTGCAACACACTATGTGTAACCAAAGAGTGTAGCCGAATTCCCGGTGAAGGGCTCTGGATTATCTCCTCTAGATTCCTCTAAATAATAGTTGAGGTGCTATATGAAGCTCTCTTGGTTCAACACAAGTATGGGCACACAATCAATACCAAGCATGTATATGATATGAACAATATAAAGTAATGCAAGATATAAGAGAGATAGAGTTTAGAGATAGTGGATCAAACGCAAACACCAGGATTGTTTCGAGGTTCGAGCCACTACTCTACATCCCCGCCTTCACACAGAAGGATTTCCACTATGTCCACACAGGACCTCCCACAACGGGAACCTCCACTGAGAAATTTACAATTACAAAGTTAGGAGTACACAACTCTTCTCTCTAACACAACCACCTCTACACAAGAGGCAAGGCACAAAGCCAAAACTCATTCATCTCTACACAAGAGGGATGGGCACTAAG
This sequence comes from Agave tequilana, assembly GCA_038442645.1. Classification (NCBI taxonomy): domain Eukaryota; kingdom Viridiplantae; phylum Streptophyta; class Magnoliopsida; order Asparagales; family Asparagaceae; genus Agave; species Agave tequilana. The sequence continues at coordinate 52,430 of JAVJIF010002819.1, forward strand.
CCAAACAACAATCACCTCTACACAAGAGGAATAAGGCTCAAAATAAAATAACAACCACAATCACCTCTACATAAGAGTGATAACCACAAACCCAAAGCAAAGAAAGGATTACAATCTTGGTGATCTCAAAGACCACAAACAACTCTTGGTGATCACAATAGACCACAAGCACTTTTTCCACAAAAATAAGATCCTATAGATGGATAGATATGATAGCTCAAGTGTGAGAAAAACAAGGTGTTTGGAAAACAAAATCACAAAGAAAACTACTTGAGAAAAATACTAGATAGAGATAAGAATAAAGATCCAAAAACCAATTTCCCAAAGACTATTTTTCTTTGATTTTTTCAACCCTTGAAAATAAATAAAAATGAATCTTTTTGGCCCAAAAACTCTTCAAAAACTTGCTACTAAAACTCTTGAATAGATGGGAAAATAGCTCTCTAAAAACTTTTTTAAAAATAGCCCAAGAGAAGCCATATTTATAGCCTCTCAAAATATTGCCATTGGCAGCAGAAAAGGTCCAAAATGATCTTCTGGTCGACCGACCGGTCGACTGGCCCAATGGTCATATTTCTGACCGTTGTGCCCCGGTCGACTGCCAGTCGCAGTCGACAGGGCACAGCCTGCCGGTCGACCGCCCGATCGACCGGCAGTACCCGAGAGTGGGGTACTTTCAGTCGGTCGATCGCGCGGTCGACCGGCCTACTTGGCTGGCCATGTGCACGTCCTCATGCACATCCGCGGTCGACCGGCCTACTTAGCTGGCCATGTGCACGTCCTCGTGCACATCGGTCGACCCGTTCGGTCGATCGCCAGCTAATCTGGTTGGGATTATAGGATAGAAAACTTGGTCTTTTTAGTTCTAATAAAATCCAATAAAATCACATTAATTCCACAAAAATCAGTTCTTATAAATATTTGAAGAACAAATATGTGTGATAAAAATTCAACACATATTACAAACTATTTGAATCATTTTTGTGATATAGAAATTAGGCTTTAACACAAAAGTCGTATTTTCCAAAAACCAAACTTTGAAATGAAAATCCGATTTTTTCCAAACTTGTATAAATATAAAAACAGGATATTTAAACACATTTGAAGCATATTATTTATGGATAAAATCCAATACACATGTAAATAATATATCTATGTTTTTGACATGAAATCCAAAAATAGGTTTTGTTAATTACAAAAACTCAAACACATGAATAGGATCATCAAAATAAGTTTTTCTAAATATGTGAAGCATATATGTATATAGATGAAATCTAATATACATTAAACCATGTAAACTTATTTTGATTCTATCTATTCATGAAAATTATATATATGTATATTCAAAATCCAAAACTGGTTAAACCAAAACTAAACATATTGAACTTGTGTGTGTGAGCTTGAGCATATCAACACTAGTCTATCTTTACACAAGATAACACAACTAAACTAAACACAAACCGAAGTCTTCTTGTAGAACTCCCTCTCCAAGTCGACTCGATCCAAACACGATCCAAAGAGCTTGACTCCAACTGAGTGCTAGATGCGATCTTGAGCGCGAGCTCTTGAATCATCATGTGTTAGCTCCAAAACTCCATTGTTGAAGCCAAGCACCTACTAAGATATTGATGGTAAATCTGAAACTATATAAACACAAGATCTTTAGTACTATAACTACATGAGTTAATCATCATCAAAACTAGAGTGATGGGCCTTTGGGCCAACAAGAGAGAGATGAGCAATCGCAAAACACGGAGAATTGTTTCGAGGTTCGAGCCACTTGCTCTATGTCCCCACCTTCACCACTATGAAGGATTTTTACTATAAATGATCTCGCAAGATCACTCGGTGCCTTAACACCTTCAATGAGCTCTCTCAAGAACTCTTGGACCCACAAGTCTCTCACTTATTCCCGCAAGAACAACACACAATGCGAACCCGCAAGCTTGCCGAGGCCGCAACCTCTATACTCCTCCTAATACAATTTGGAACACTTGGTGATCTCTTCTCTTGATCACCAATAAACACTCTCACAACAAGGATCCTATAGGATAGATATGGCTATGAAAAGCTCAAGTATGTGTGAGAATAACAAGATAGATTTGGAAGTGAAAAACACAAGAAATTCTTTTGAAAGACAAGAGATACACTCTTGATAAACTCTCTTTTGATATGGAAATAAAGCTTTAAAAACTTGTTGAAAAACTTCTGTGAGAGATAGGAAAATAGCTCTAGAAAACACTTCTGAAAATCTTGACCAAAACTGGCTCAAAAGTCCCTTTTAAATAGGACTTCAGAAAACTAGCCGTTGGACTCAGTTTTCTGGCCAGATGACTTGTCGGTCGACTAGACAACGGTCATAAAAACGACCATTGGGGTTGCCAGTCGACCGCCAGATCGACCGCCCCCAGGCCACTTGCCCTGTCGGTCGACCGCTCAGTCGACCGGCCCTAAAGGCAAGGGCTTGTGCACGTTTCTGTGCATCGGTTGATCAATCAGTCGACCGAGCCATGCTTCGGTCGACCGATCGTTGACCGCTAGCAGCCCAAATTAGGGTTTTTCCGGTTTAAATCTTGGACTTGAAAAACCCTAAAAATTCTAATAAAATTCCATAATATCTACAAAAATAAGTTCTTATAAATACTTTAAAGTATAAATATTTGTGTTAAAAATCAACACATATTACAAATAATTTAAACTATTTTTGAGGCATAGAATTTAAAGCTTAAACCGAAAACGGTATTTTTCAAAAACCAACCTTCAAAATGACAAATGGATTTTTCCAAAACTTGTACAAATAAAAAAACAAGATATTTAAAATATTTGAAGTATAGTGTGTATGGATAGAATCCAATACACAAAGTAAGTGAAATATACTTGTTTTTGACAATAAGCTCAAAATAAGTTTTCATAAATACAAAACTTGAAACAATGAACTAGAAACATCAAAATAAGTTTTTAGACAATTTGAAGCAATAATGTATATGAATGAAATCCAATACATATATAAACCATGTAAACTTATTTTATTGAAATCTATTCATGAAACTGAAATATGTATTATTTGCAAACCAAAACCAAACTATATTTTTCAAGAACTAAAACTTAAACATGAAAGTTATGAAATTTTTTTTTGTGTGTGTGTGTATTAGCTTGAGCAATCCACAACTAATCTATCCTTTACATTTTATTCTAAAACAAAAAAAACTTAAACTTACAAGTTAGGACTCAAGTCTTCTTGAAAATCTTCTCTTGAAAATCTTCTTCTCCATCTTGACTTGATCCAAACTTGATCCGTGAGCTAGACTCCTCTTGAGTACTTGATGCGATTTTGAAGCGCGAGTTCTTGAATCAATTCGTGCTAGCTTTAAAACTTGACTTCGAATCTTTTATTGAAGCTAAACACCGACTAAGATCTTGATAAATATCTGAAACTTAATAAACACAAGATCATTAGTACTATAACTACATGAGTTAATCATTATCAAAACTAGAGTGATAAGCCTTTGGGCCAACAATTATTAGTAGTAGTTGTTACTATTACTATTTCATTGCGAGTATTATTATTTATTTATTAGTAATATTATTAGTTTTATTGTTGTTGTTATTATTATTCAGTGTTATTAGTGGTAGTTGTTATTATTTCATTGTGATTATTATTACTATTTTTACTATTAGTATTAATATGATTCATTATTATTATAACTATTGTTGATGTTACTATTATTATTAAGTTTTTAATATCCTTTTCCCCAATTCCTATACCCCCCAGCCCATTCCCTTTTCCTTTCCATTTCCCTTTTATTTTTCCAATTCTCAATTCCATTAACCCGAAACCCAAACAAAACAACCTAATCTTCCCCTATATATAATCATAACCCTAAGATAAATCCCTTATCCCTCATTAACCCTAATCTCTTCTTCCTTCTGCAACTCCTCATAGCCGTCAACTAACCCACACCTATCCGCACATCCGAGCTCTCCTCTTGCAGAACAACCACAATAGTCGCTCTCCGGTGAGATCCCTTCTTCGTCGATAGAGTCGTGGCCACCCCCACTTCCAATGGCCATCATCAACGTCATTGTACCTCCTCTAACAACATTCGAACATTCCACACATCGACTGTCAGCCTCCTCTGATCCGCATTGCCACCCTCCTCACCCATGCATACTATCCACCCCATGGCTGCCACCCCCTCCCTTTTCTCATCCTAGTTGTAGACTCGCGTACTCCTCCCTGATCTCCACCGGGCAAGCCAGTGTACTGTTCAACTGATTGCAGAAGCAAAGACTGAATGCGAGTCTTGTAGACGCAGGGGTCATGTTGCTTTAGAGACGCAGTCCTCACTCAGAGCGGGGACGCATCTATTAATTTGCTGAAGAAACGCGGCCTCTGGAGGGACGCGATCTTTGAAGTAAAAACATAGCTCTCACCCTGTTGACTAGACACAGCTTTGGTCTTGCTGAAAAGATGCGACCTTTGGAGGGACGCGGTTTGTTAAACGGGAGTCCCGCGTTCTGGACGCGTTGCCATGTGTCTAGCGAAGTTGAGGGGACATCTCTCCTTTGACGCGTGCAAAATTCGCGTCCATTTAAGACGCATGCCACGTGTCAGGCAAGGATTAGGCCTCGAGACATGCGCCGCGTATCTCTGCGGATCACTGTGCCTATAAAAGACAACAGTCTTTCTAGAGTCATCATTAGACTCTTCTTCTTCTTCGCTGAGCTTTATATCTAGGGTTAAGAAAAGCTTGAAGCTTTTTCCATTTTTATCATCTTTAACACCGATTTCACGGTCACAATGGCACCAAAAGCCAAGCATATTACTTTGTCCTCGAGCGCTGCTGCTCCTGAGACTCAAATGGGTGGTTCTTTCACGCAGGAGGCCCCCATTTCACGTAGTAAACCATCTGAACTGGTTTTCACCATTAAAGGGGCTTAAAGAGTTCTCTTAACTCCTAAGTCTCTTTTAAATGTGAACCGCCAACGCGAGGCTCATGTCCGTGTTTGATTTTAAGACGCGGCTCTTGAATTGGTAGGCAAAACGCGGGTTTGACGACCTCCGTGCCTTCACTTCATCAGCTTGAGTCTGTATCTGTTTGTTGAACGTGGGCCTCGTTGAGCCCTGCATTTTGAACTCAATACTCAGAATTTTTCTAAGTGTGGGAGGTTCAAACGTAGACTTTCTATGATCCTCGCGTCTTTAAGATCAGGCGCAAGTTTCACTGATTCTCGTGTATGAGTCCGACACTTAGAAAAATTTCTAAGTTATGGATTTTGAAATGTGGGCTCCATGCAGGCCTCACAATTTTTTGAGTCTAGACGCGGATTTTGCTAATTTTCGCGTCTGGATTCATTCCTGCGTTTGAATTTCAAACACTTAGCCATTTTCTTTTAGATTTCTAACTAAGTGTTGTCTTATTTGCAGTGCGATACTCTTCTAGCCCCTTGTCCAAGAAGTGCCACTTTGGGCACGTAGGTGGCGCTAATCGTAATCTGACCTTCGCGCTTCAGAAGACTGTTCCTGACTATTGATAAGTCAAAGGAGCGAAAGGAGAGGATCCCTAAGGCCAGTATGGTGACCCTCCGGGAAATTATTTTTGATGGGTTGTTCGAGTCGGATTCCCGCACTTCGCTAAGGAAGCCTGCCTTCTTCTTTGGTGATGTCATTGAAGAAGATGATAGGATCTTGTATGAAGGAGATTATAAGTGGCTCCACTAGATAGGGGACAAGAAGTTCTTCCTTCCCAACATGGAGAGGATGTATCCCTTATCCTATCTTCAGCATATGTTTGTTCATCGCACAATGGAGTGGGATCTTTCCCGGTTTGTCTCCAGCGTGTCTCTCAGTAAATTAGGTGCCAAAAACGCATACCCTGTGGGCCATGGGAACGATGTATTTAGTTTATTTCCTGGGTTAGTCAGACCTGAGTATCCGAAAGGAGAAACCCCTCAGCTTGTCGCCACCCTCATCAATCAGTTCTTGAAAGTTAGGGGTTATTTTCCTGTCGACTTTCGTCCGCTTGGATGGGTCCATTCTATCGACAAGTCATGGTGGGGTAGAATGGTTGGATTTGTTTTTGTCGAGCTCGGGGCTCTGCTGCAATAGGTGGGGTTATATCATTCGGTTAGGGTCATGCAGAATGGCTTCCCGCAGAGTTTTCATAATTTTTATGGCATCCTGGAACATTATAATCCTCTTACGGGCACATTTTTTATCCCAGTCAGAGACATGGGGCTCGCTCTTCATGAGCTATATGAAATTTTGGGGTAGTTATAGGAGATGCCCCTTATGAAGAATACGTCCCGACTTCTGAGGAGTTTCACCTCTTGAGGAAAGAGGACCCTCAGGTGTACGAGACATACTGAAATTGTTGTGCCACTTCCATATCTGCAGGTAGATATCCTCCTGGAGGAACAAGATTGTCAAGCAGATGTCCTGGGCGAGCTATCTGTTCAACAGCATAAGTGAAAAGGATAGCCCAGTGACTAGTCTGGCTCTTTACGTCGATGAGAAAATCGCCGAGAGGATTAATGCCTCTACAAGCTCTTACACACCAAGTCGAATGAGGACACTTTCAAACCTGATAGGTTTTTGAAAGTTTTCATCACCATGCTCGAATTCTCATTTCTGACTGGGCTCTATTGGCGGGCTTCCTCATGCTGTGGCTGAAGCGTTGTGTGGTGCCAACGCTGTCGCATGAAGTAATCATTGCCGAGGTGGTGTACCCAGCGGTCTTGCTTGCCTACGGGAAATCTATCGCTCTTCTTCCAGCGATGGTAGCTAGAATTCAGAGTGGATTACGGGCGCTGATCAAAAGCCTATGCCAAGTGGAGGCCATTGTAGACTCCCAGGGCAGGCCAGTGGTAGATTCGGAGGGAAGGTCGGAAGTGAAGGCCCCTAACCACAGGATCGAGCCCATATACATACCTGATGGCCTGGTACGTTATGCACTACCCTTCACTGATGACGGCGGTGCCTTCCTCCAAAGGTTTCGTTCCCTTCGTGCAGAAGCTGGAGAATTTGAGCTGGTCTTACTATTACATGTTCTTTATTCAGAAATCCATTCTGAACAGTTCGAATTATCAGCTCGACCGTTGCTTCCCTGAGATTTTTGTTGCATCCTACGGGGATAAGTTTGCCGACCTTGTGGGACCAGATGACTTCACAAGGCTGCCATCAGGAGTCTTCTGGTGGCTGATCAATATTCGGCCTGGATATTTGATATTCCGGTAAGGTGACTCATGCACGATCGAGCCTTATGTGCCCAGTCATTTTGCTCGGCAGTTCGGCTATGATCAATTATATGTCGGCACCCCTAACGCTAGCCTCCGCTTCAGTGGAAACTTGTTTGAAGGTGCTCGGGCGTGGTACTATAGTGTAGCTGGGGGGACAAGAGCTGTTTTCAGCCTGCCTCACAAGACGCCAAATTGTCATACCAGCCTCGATTTCTGCACGTGGTACTTTCTGGCTAGTAGGATGCCTGGTTTTGAAATAAATACCTCTTGCATCAAGGGTATCAAGGCGTCTTACAAAGCAAGTTGGAGTCCAACAAACGTGTGCGAGGTATGACTGAGTATCAGGAAGCCGAGAGGGAAACAAGAGGGGAGGCAGGGATGGAGTCGAGGATAGTAGCACCTAAGGGGCAACCCGCTAAAAAGAGTCGGCAGACCGTGGCCAAACATTCTCGTGGCTCTACTTCCAAGGGTGATCCTAGCCCGAAGAAGGCCAGAAGGGAATCTGAGGCTGAAGCTTCGATGCCCGAAGTAGTTCCTCCTGGTGTTGAGGAGCAGGGGGAAGAAGAAGAAGAGGACGAGGAAATCCCCATCCTTCATTCCCGAGGTATGCGAAGTAGGGGTCCCATGATCCTAGAGGAGGGAGAGCTCACGGATGAACCTGTCATGGCTGAAGAGGTCGAGCGACCCGAAGTTGACTTGATGAGGAAGGATGATGTTTAGATTCCAGGAATCTCGACTCAGCCTGGACCTTCTTCAGCTCATGGGAGAAGGGTGGAGGTATAGCAGCCTAGGTCTCCCAGTGTATTGATGACCACCTCGTGGGTTATTGATCCCAGCTCTACTACCGGGGTCCTTAGCGGTAAAGCCTTGATCGCTGAAACTTCCTGTGTTGAGTTATCATCTTCCTCGTCTGAAGAACATGGATATTATTCTAGCGAGGAAGTCGATTTTGGCGATGAACTCGCTCTTCCTGACACAAGCAAATTCTCGCATATCTCAGAGGAAGAGATACAGGGGTACGTTCCTGCAATAGTTTCACCGATAGCAGGGATCGCCGCTACTGAAGGTATTTGCTTTGTCCTCTTGAACTGGTTCTTCATCAAGTTAGGAATGAGTTCTAACATTTTCTTTTGACTTTCTTCTACAAGGTTGGCTGCCGGTAGTTAAGCCACAACTTCTTTCCATATTGAGAAGTTAATCCAAGAGCTGGCCCAGCATGAGGGCCTCGAAGCTCCCGCTATCGGGATGCCTCATGAGGGTGCAACCACTGAGGTCGGGGAGCCCTCATCTCCAAGTGGCTTATCCAGGGATTTGCCATCTTCGGATCCTCAACTTGGTAAGAGAAAATTGACGTGTTGGATACTCGCTTTTTCATTATTACCACTGACATTTAATGTTATGGTTTGCAGAGAGCACTGGGGTAGCTCAAGTAGAGGATCCTGCAGCAAGCATTGGTGCAGAATATAGCACAGGTCAAACTTCGATCGGTGAACCCAGTGCGGTAGAGTTTGTTGTTGCTTCTGTTGCAGTGGAAGCCATGATAACAACAACCGTTCCGGAGGTATTGGCGACGACCTCAGTGTTAGACGAGCCTGTTGTCAGCCTCACCCCTGTACAAGTTGAATTGGTTCCCATCTCTCGTTCTGTCATGGAAAGAGGGTCCGGAGTGCATCAACAAGGTTGTCTCCAGCTACTGACATCATGGAAGAACTAGCACGTCAAATGGTGCGGCAATTTTTTGCTTCTATGAACTCCTGTATCGACTTGGTCCTTTCCAGAGGCAGTTCCTTCGAGTTTGCCCGGATGCTTCTCGAGAATCAGATTGAGAACATCAGTCACACTGGGAGCCCTTCGCAGGCTAGGGCGTATCTGGTGCTGGTCGAACAGCTGGGAGCTACCTGAAGGAGCTGAAGACCCTAGAGAATGCTAGCTCAATGGATGAGACTCGGTCGACACTGAGTAAGCTCCTCGTCACTTAGGAACACGAGCAAAAGGCTGTGGAGGAGCAAATAGCTGAAGAAGCCCGCCATCTCCAGCATTTTCAAGACGACTATCAAAGACTGGTTGGTGATTCAAAGGAATCTGAAATCGTCATCCAAAATGTAGAGCAAGTTATCGCCACTGCTCGGATTACTATTGTTAGGGTGCAAGCCTTGATTGAAGCCAATGAGCAGAAACTTGCTGTTGCTAGAAAAAGGCTGGAAGAGTTGGAAACTGCCAGGACGCAGGTTCAAGAAAATATTACTGCTCATTCCTCCAGGTTGGAGTCTCTTCAGACACAACTGGCTACGAAGAGATTTTTGTCCGAAGAAGAGTTGCGGGTCCAATCTTTGGCGGAAGCTGAAAGGGCACGTCAGTACGAGATGTATCGCCTCCGGGAACAAATCCATTCTTTGGCGAAACAGGATTATTAGCCTTCTTCTCCTTTTTGTATCGTCCCATTTTTTGTAACACTCCATTTGTCAAATAAGAGTGTTTGTGTTACTTTTATTATTTTTGAGTCAAATAATAAAAGTTCTCAAATTTTTGTCTCATCTTTATCCTTTCGGACTCTTTGCAGCCTGAATGAACTCAGTTTTTATAGTCGCACTCCTTGACTGTTTGTGAAAACGCAGTCCTTAGTCATTTTGATAAGGTACGGCTATGAATAATAAACTCAGGCTGTGTTGAGTTCTTGAGAGAGACGCGGCTCTCATTTGTAGTGGGGACGCGGATATAACAAACGTAATTCTGACTTATTAATGGAGACGCAGTTCAAGCTCATCAAGAGAGACGTGCAAACCTTAGTGTTTGGCAGGGACGCTGATCTGGCTTAGAGGCGTGATTCTGAGATGCTAGTTTGCATTCTTTGATAAAGGGGACGCGGCCTTCAGGCTTATGAAAGGACGTGGATTCATGGACGCGACCCTCGAGTCTATCAGAATGCGGACTTCAGGACACAGCCCTCAAGTCTTGTGAATAAACGCGAACTTCAGGAAATAACTCTGAATTGTTATGGGGCATGGTCCTAGAGACGCGCTTCTGGATCACTGAGATGACGCGACTCTTGATAGGGAAATGCGGCTGTGGTTCTTTAAGAAAGGACGCAGCTTCTAAGTCCGTATAAGAGCGCGGACTTTAGGACGCGACCTTTATTTCCTGTAAATAGGCGCGAACTCCAGGATGCAGCTCCCAAGGCGTCATATGCAACCCGTCTTAAAGATCTTGTTGGATCTTTTAATACCAAGTCGGCATTGACGATTGGGGACTTGTGTTATTTGATGTTTCCCGAAGTGATAATCCACGTGTCAGCTGCTTATTGGACTTAATACTCGTGCAGGTATTTAAGGCTGATGGCTTTGATTTTTATGCCATTAATTACAGGCCTTATGGCTTGCCTATAAATAGGCCTCACCCCCTTAACAGTCCATTATTTAGACTATTTCCCTTTGAGAGCATGCGCTCTGAGGGTCTTAGTCTTGATTTGTCTATCTTCCCTTCAAGGGGAAGTGTTCCAATGAACAGTAAGAACTCAAAGCTTCCATGCTTTCTGAACTCAAAGTTTCCGTGCTTTCCTTTAATCTTCTCCAAAGATTATCACTGTCAAGTAATTTCAAGATCAAAAAGCATCGCTTTAAGTGTTTTTATGGTCGCGCCTTGATGAATAAAGTTCAACTTCTAGAGAATTCTTCCCCGGATAGGAATCATATGTCGCCATGAAATACTCAGTCCCACTGAGTTTCTGTTTTCCTGTCCATTGAAGAAATTTGATCTCTTGATCTTCTCTTGAAATCTGATTGATGTGCCCGTGTTCGGAAGTCACGTCTTTCAGACTTCTTGATGAAGCGCGAGCTGACTGACTTTAAACTCTAAGTCATAAATCCTTTGAACGCGAGTGTAATAAACTCTATGCTTGGATCTTGAAACGCGAGCTTTGTACATGAAGCTCGATTTTGAGGTTCTTGACTTAGAGAATTTTAGCTCTTTTGAGACCTCTAGACTTGGATGTGGCAACCCCTATATCTCAAACGCGGGTGTGGTGAACTCTGCGTCTGGGAAACCTCGCATCCTATATCTTGGACGCAGTCTAACACTAGACCGCGTTCAGATCTGCACTGGTCAACTCTGCGTCTGAAGTTCACAACTTCAGTCTCGCGTCTGCCCTTCAGCTTTTCTGTTCCTGCCTTAATAAATTTTAACCTTTTAGTTTTTTGCTTCTTGCAGGTTCTAGCAGCCTCACTCAGTCTTCTGCG
>JAVJIF010002820.1:0-87570 GCA_038442645.1 Agave tequilana
ATGCATGAGTTAAGGGGGAGCTTCTTTGAAGCTTAACTTTAATCCATGCATATATAACTCCATGAGTTTTGTCATCATCAAAAAGGGGGAGATGTTGGCCGGAGGCCTTCTCTCTAGTTTTGATGATGATTAACTCATGTAGTTATGTTTACTAATAATCTTGTGATTTTAGTTTCAGATCATTTAGCAAGATATTAGTTGGTGATTGCTTAAAAAGAGGAGTTTGGAAGCCTTCACTTGGTGATTCCCGAGCCCGAGCGTCAAGATCATCATAGCCATGCTCATTGGATCACGGAGTTTGGACCGAGTCGACTTGAAGATGAAGATCGTCAAGAAGACTAGGTATCCTTAGTTTAGTGTGTTTTAGATCCATTTGTAAAGTTTAGTATAGTGATATGCTCAAGTGCACAACACACACAAAGTTTTATGTTTTGGATTTGGTTTTCATGAATAGTTTAGATCAAAACAAGTTTAAATGGTTTTTATGTATATTAGATGTGTTCGATATACATACATGCTCATATCTTAAACAAACTTATTTTGATATGCCTATTCATGAGTTTTAGGAAAAATCAGTTTCCTATTGAAAAATCCAAGTTTGATAAAATATAAGTTTTGATTTTTGATAAAAATGATAAGACTCAAATTGCTTGATATTGAGTTGAAATTTTTTATCACATGTTTATATATCAATGTAAAATGATAAAAACTATTTTGGGGATCTTTAGAAGTTTTTAAAGAATTTTTAGAAATATTTTAACATGTTTTTCTGACCCAGTTTCTGACCCAGAACAGTGGTGACAGGCCAGGTCGGACCCCGACCGCACGGTCGACCGAACCAAGGCCGGTCGACCGTACGGTCGACCGACGCGCACAGAGCTTGCACGTCTGGCAGCACAGTGGCCGGCGGCAGACCGGTCGAACGGACCAGAGAGCTCTGCTCTCTATATCTGGGCGGGTCGACCGGGCGGTCGACCGGATTGCTCCAACGTCATATTTTTGACCATTGGCGGTCGACCGCAAGCTTGTCAGGCTGACAGATCAGCCTAACGGCTAGTTTTGTTTTGGGGCTATAAATATCCCATTGCTTGGTGTTTTAACTAAGATTTTAAGAGCTAAATTTCTCTCCTTTCTTGGTGTTTAAAACAAGTTTTCAAAAGGTTTTGAGCTTCAAAAGATCAATTTTATTTGTTTTAGAGTTTTTGGAAAAATCAAAAGAAAATAGAAAAATTGGGAGATTTGTATTGCTCTTCATTTCTATCTTTTACAAAGTGTTTTCCCAAGTATTTTCTTTGAGTTTTTGTTTTCCAAACTCTAAGTTTTTCACACTTGAGCTATATCTTCTATCCTAATCTATTAGGATCTTTTGTTTTGTGGAAAAAGATGTTTGAGGTTGTTATAGCCTCCAAGTTGTACACCCTTGCTTTTATTGTATCCCTCTTTGGTAGAGGTTGATCGGGTGATTGGTTTGCTCCCTCTTTGGTAGAGGTTGAGGATTGTGGTTTGCTCCCTCTAGTGAGAGGTGGAGTTTGGTTTATAACCCTCTTCGGAAGTGGTGATTGTGTTGGTTGTTGTTTGGCTACGGGCCTACCCCTCGGTTGTGAGGTGGTGTTTGAGAGAGGAGTTCGGTACTCCCTTGTTGTACAAATCCTCCTCGGTGGAGGTTCCCTTGGTAGGAGTCCTCGGTGGACAAGATAGTGGATTAGAAATCCTTCTCGGTGAAGGCGGGGACGTAGAGCTAGGGGCTCGAACCTCGAAACATATCTTTGTGTTGCGTTTGATCCATTGTCTCTCTAACTCTCTCTTTATATTGTGCAAAGCATCATTCATTCATTCATATCTTATTGCTTGCATTTGTGCCTTGCATTATTTCATATTGTTCATCCTTATATGCTTGGCTTGCTTGTGTGTGTGCCTTACTTGTACTTAACCACAAGAGCTTCATATAGCACCTCAACCCATATCTAGGGGAATCAAGAGGAGTTAGTTCAGAGCCCTTCACGGGGAATTCGGCTACACTTGTGTGTTGTACTAAGTGTGTTGCAAAATCATTTTAGCTTCCGCGTTTAGTTTTTAGATTAGCATATCACCTATTCACCCCCCTCTAGGTGATTTACACTCTGCTCTTTGTAGTCAGTCTCAGTCGACCGGGGCCGGGACCGGAGGTACAACGGTCAAAAATCTGACTGTTGGGGCCGGTCGACCGGCGCGGTCAACTGGAAGGGCAAATATGCCCTTTCCAACTGCCAATGGGCAGATCCTTTGGGGCTATAAATACCCCCCATTTGAGTTGGTTTTGACAAGTTTTTCAAGAGCAAAAATTCTCATTCTTTCTAGTGTTTATATTCAAGTTTTCAAAGAGTTTTTAAGCCAAAAAGATTTATCTTTTATTTGTTTTCAAAGGTTGGAAAAAGCAAAGAAAAATAGAGATTTTGGATATTTGTTTTGTTCTTCGTTTCTATCAAATCTAGTTGTTTTCCCAAGTATTTCTCTTGTGATTTGATTTCCAACACCTTGATTTCTCACACTTGAGCTATCTATCTATCCTATCTATTAGGATCTTGTTTTTGTGAAAAAGAATTGATTTGTGGTTTGTTGAAACCACCAAGAGTTGTATTCATCCATTTGCTTGTGGCTTTGTGCCTTGCCCTCTTCGTGTAGAGGAGGTTGTGCATTGGATTGTGGAATCCCTCAAGTGTGAGGTGATTGTAGTTTGGCTAAATGCCCATCCCTCTAAGTGTAGAGGTTATTTGTGTTGAGCTTTGCCTCTAGTGAGAGGTTGTATTTGTTGAGAGAGGAGTTGTGTACTCCCGGTTGTATTTACCCAAATCCTCAGTGAAGGTCTCTGTGTGGGAAGTCCTGTGTGGATGAGTTAGTGAAAATCCTTCTGTGTGAAGGCGGGGGACATAGAGCTGGGTGCTCGAACCTCAAAACATATCCTTGTGTTTGCGTTTGATCCACTTTCTTTAAGTCTCTCTCTTATAATGTACCTTGCATCATTCATATTGTTCATTCATATTTATATGCTTGGTATTAATTGTGTGTGTGCTATACTTGTGTTAAACCAAGAGAGCTTCATATAGCACCTCAACTCTTATTCAGAGGAATCAAGAGGAGTTAGTCCAGAGCCTTTCACCGGGAATTCAGCTGCACTCTTTGGTTACACTAAGTGTGTTGCATTTAATTTTTAATTCCGCATCTTTTGTCATAGATTAGCCTTACACCTATTCACCCCCCCTTTAGGTGTACTTTCAGGCAAGTGTTTCTATTCCGAGTGGGGGTGTAACCCATCAGCGAAACATCAAAAGGGGACTCTGAGAGGGAAAAATTCCTTCAGCAGAGTTGGGACACCAAACAGGGGTAGGACCCACAGTGAAGATTTTGACTCTCGTAGGCTAGTTGAAAGGGAACCATAGGCGGTTGCTTATGTTTACCATCCCCCCGGGGGAGGGGGTTAGAACCCACAATGGAGCATAAAAGCATTGGACTGCGAGTGGGGATAGAAACCCATCAGCGAAGTTAGGTTCGCAATCGCCTCCGAGTGGGGGTAAGACCCATCTGCAGAGCGGCAAACTTCGGAGGACTTTGAGTGAAAGAAATCCCAACAACAGAGTAGGTTGAGCAAAATATAATTTTATTTGATAATGAAATGAAATACATGAAAATCAAAGTACAGGCAGTGTTTTAAATGTCGGCCGACATTTCCGAAATATCGGCCGACATTTCGTTTTCAGACCATCACCGCCACGACATCCATACCCACGTTACAAATTGCGTTTTGGAAAAAATGGCCGAAATTGCAGAAAATCCCCGATATGTCGGCCGATAAATCGGCGGAAGATTGCGCCCGCAATCCTAAATGTCGTTTACCATATGGGTTAACATATCGGGTTGAATCCTTTAATTTTACCCGATCCAAACCGTTCAACAGTAAAATCAATTTGCCCTAAAGGCTAAACACCCCTCTCCTCTCTTCGACTGTTTCAGATCTGAAAAAAAAAAAAGAAAATTTTCGAAGGAGAGGTGCGGCGACCTCGTCTCCGAAGTCCGATCTCTTCAATCTCCGACCTCGAAGGCTTCCCTCCATCCTCCGAGTGCTTACCTCCATCCTCCGATGCCTTCTACCGCAATGATCTCGAAGGCTCAAAGCCTCGAAGGCTCTCCAGTCCTCCCTCTGTCGTCTGGAAGTTCCTTCGTCTGATGAAGGCTTCCAACTGTAGGCTGCAACAACCTCGAAGTCTTCCGACTGCAGCAGCCTCGAAGGCTTCCCTCTAACCTCGACCTCTGATCTCAAGCCTCACGGTTGATTGCCGACTGGTGAGTTTCATTTCATTTTTTATTTCGTTCTTCTTTCTTTGTTCTTCTTCCTCTTCGTTTTTCTTTGCTGGGTATTAATTGAGGGGTTTGCTGAATTTACAGTCACAATTACAACCACAAATTACAATCACAATTACAATTACAATCATAATCACAATCACAATTATGTTTTGAGGGTTTTGCTGAATTTTTGCTGGATTCTCTTGCTGATTTTTTGCTGGATTCTGTTGTTGATTTTTGCTGATGATTTTTGTTGCCGAAATTATGTTGAATTTTAATTCTGAATTTTGCTGTTGCTTGTTGAACTGTTGGGTGCGGTTGAACTGTTGGGTTCTTGCACTGTAGAATTGAACTCTGTTGAACAGAACATTGACCTGAAAATGGCAATGAATTGATCAGTAAACTTATCTAAAAATGATACTCATTTCTGAACTGAAATTGAGTTAATTGAGACTATTGAGTAAATGAGTTTTTCTTTAAAATAAAATTTATTTCTGAATTTCAGTTTGAACTGAAATTGAGTAAAATGAGAAAATTAGTTGATTCAAGTTCGATTCTAATGTGTTTATTATATTTTCTGATAAATAGGACTATAGGAGGATGTCTTCTTCCAAAGCTTCTAATGCGATGTCAATACCATTGAAGGGTGTACTGATCCCTATTGGGAATATGGAGAGAGGGTGTTTGAGAAAAGTACAAATTCATTTCGGTGTAAATTTTGCAAGCAAGTATTTAGTGCAGGTATTAGTCGTTTGAAACAACATTTGGCAGGAATAAAAGGAAATTGTAAAGAGTGTAAATTAGTTCCTGAGGATGTGAAGAAAAAAGTGAGAGAAATTTATCAGAAATTTCAAGAAAAGAAAGAAGTCAAGAATGCTCATATGCAAGCTTTATTAGATGATGTGCATGTTGGGGAGGAAGATGAGTACGATGAGATCATGGAAATGGAAGAGGGGACTTCATCTCAAAGTAGCTTATTCAGATCTCTGAAGCCCAAGTGTAAAGGACCGATTGATAGGTTCGCTACTCGCACTCCGGAAGAGTTGGCCAGCATTGCTAAAAGTACAAAACAAAATGTCTTAAATCCTAAAGTAAAGAAGAAGGCAAGAGAGGATGCGGTGAAGTACATAGCTAGGTGGTTCTATGAAGCTGGATTGCTTTCCATACCGCTACATTACCATCTTTTCAACAAATGTTGCAAGCTATTGGAAAGTATGGAGTTGGTATGGAAGCCCCAACCCCTTATGAGTTAAGTGAGACTTTTTTTCAAAGAGAGGTAGAGGAGACAAAAGAGAATCTTAAAGAATTCAAGGATAGTTGTGCAATTAGCGGATGCACACTTATGACAGATGCATGGTCAGATCGGAAACACAGAAGTATTATGAATATTGTTGGCATTGTCCAGCGGGAACTGCATTCTTATTTTCTCAAGATGCATCGGCTGAGAAGCATGATGGAACTTATATTTATAATTTTGTGGATAAAGCAATTGAAGATGCAGAGGAGGAGAATGTAGTGCAAATTGTCACGGATAACGCTTCGAACAATATGGCCGCTGCAAATATGCTTAAATTAAAGAGGCCTAACATCTTTTGGACAAGTTGTGCTGCACACACCGTTAATTTGATGGTAGGAGATATTGCTAAAGTAAAGCCCATCTGAAATGCAATTCTAATGGCGAGGAATGTGACAGTTTATATTTATAGCCATACCATCACGCTTAGCATAATGAGGGAGTTCACGGGTGGAGAGATTGCTAGACCCGGGACCACTAGATTTGCAACTGCATATCTATCTTGCATTCCATGCGGGAAAAGAGGAAAGAGTTGAAGCAAATGTTTACTTCTACAAAGTGGATGAATCATCCACTTTCTAACAAGGATGCGGGAAAGAAGGTATATCTAAAAATAATCATAGTAGATACTAGATAGAAAGTAAATAGTAAAATTACAAACTTATTTTTTTTGTAGGTTGCTGAAATTATTGCGAGTAATAAATTTTGGAACAAAGTTGATCTTGCTCTCAAATGTTTTTCTCCATTGGTAAAAGTTCTTCGAAGAGTTGATGGTGACAAGCCATCCATGGGCTTTCTATATGGTGATCTAGACAATGCAAAAGAGGAAATTGCAAGAAACCTCAACCATGAAGAGAAGAAAGTTCTTCCAATATGGAAGCTTATTGATACAAGATGGAATGACAAGTTAAAAGGACCTTTGCATAGAGCAGGCTACTACTTGAACCCATATTCTATTATGAAAAAAAGAAGCTACTGAAAAAGCCGGCATATTCATGAATGGATTTGTCGAGTGCATGCACATGTTTTATCCAAATGACGTTGAAAAGGTGGAGAAGATCGGCGAGCAAATGGCTATGTATCAACACCAAAGAGGATCTTTTGGGAGAGATCTTGCAAAGAATGGAGCTAAAAATCCTAACCTCAACCCAGGTAAATATACACAAGTGACAACACCTTGTAGTTTGAAGTTTCACATATTAATTACTAACTATTTTTAATTTTCTAGTTAATGGTGGAATTTTTATGGGACCGATAAAAGGAAATGGCGATGAGAATTTGAACTTGACAACTAGCTCTTCCGGTTGTGAAAGGAATTGGAGCACATTTGAGATGGTATTGCAATTTATATATTAATACATTACAAACAATTATTCTTTTTGAAATTTCTAGTTTAGTAGTTACTCATTTATATTCTGTTGAATGCTTCTTTTCTGTAGATTCACACAAAGAAGAGAAATAGGCTAAGTCATAAAAAGTTACGTTACTTGGTTTTTGTCAAGTTCAATGCTAGGCTTAGAAACAAGCTTACCTTGAAAAATAGAGATCCTTTATGCGCTTATGATGATGAAGAAAGGGTCACGGATTGGTTGGTGCCGCCAAAGCGGAATGGTGGACCGCATATCGATATTGATGACGAAGTGTTTCCCGGAGAAGGATTGAGTTGGAGGCAAGTTGCAAAATCTATGGGAGCTAATTCGAAGAGAAGAAAAAGTGCGAGAACAAAAACTTACAAGAGAGAAAAAGGAACTAAAGGAGCATCATCATCAGAAGAAAAATCAAAAGAACTGACAAGGGAAGAAGATGAAGAAGAATTTTTATCAATAGAATCGTCATCGGAGGAGGACCTAAACATTGACATTCCTTTGGAGGAGGAGGATTCGTCGGAGTCTGAGCATGGAGAAGCTTGATAATAGATTCTTCCTTTTGAAATTTGCATGAGATACAATTATTGGACTGTAACTTTTAAACACTTGAATCTTGTTTGATTAGTTGCTTGCTTCTAGCCTTCTGGCTTCTAGTTTATGGTTGGTTTTCTATATTATGTTTTTATAATCTTTTAAATCAGTTCATGATTGAATATCTAAACATAGATTGAATATTAACTTTTCAGTTCTTTATATTATTCCTTTGGTTGATTATATATCTATTGATCTATATTTATATTTTGTAGGTTGGACATTCGGTTGGTTGGTCTTGAAAGTTGGAGTAATTGAGAAATTTCTACAATGGGGTAGTGAGCGTATGCAAAATGTTAAGGTAAGTATACCGAATTTAAGAATATTTATGTACTTTTGCATAAGTTGTGCATGTATTGCCTTAATAAAAAATTTAGATTACATTATTTAAGACATTTAGGACATATATTTGTTATTAGTCATGATGTCCGAAATTTACTAGATGTCCCCGAAATATCTCCGAAATCTGAAATCCGACATCCGATTACGACATCCAATATTTCCCGATATCCGACATTTAAAACACTGAGTACAGGAGAGATCATGGATAGGCGACTGGCCTGTTTAGGGAGCTAGGATCGGATCACTCGATTGCTTTGTATTGGGTGATTTCATGCCGTGGTTGGATAGGAGGCAGAGTACTTGGCTATCTAGATCCAAAGTGTGAGGACATATTCCTTGAGGAACCCTGACGGATGAGCTTTTTTAGGTACTTTCAGAGGTAAAACGCATCATTCGTTATATTAAGGGCACAATTGGAATGGGTCTATGGTATCCGAAAACCGGAGATTTCTCAATGACGAGTTATTCGGATGCCGACTATGCGGGTTGTAGAGTAGATAGAAAAAGTACTAGTGGGACATGTCAATTTCTTGGTAATTGTCTTGTTTCATGGTCCTCTAGGAAACAAAATTCCGTAGCTCTCTCAACCGCCGAGGCGGAGTATGTTGCGGCGGGGGCTTGTTGTGCACAAGTCCTTTGGATGAAACATACTCTCCTTGATTATGATTTGCATTATAACCATATAAAAATATTTTGTGATAATACTAGTAATATTCACATGACTAAGAATGCAAATCAACATAATAAGACCAAGCACATTGAGATTAGATATCACTTTCTTAGAGATCATTTTGAGAAAGGTGATATAGATATTAATTATGTTTCCACGGATTTGCAACTTGCCGATATTTTCACTAAACCACTTGATTTTGCTAGATTCTCCTTTATTTGTGGTGAGCTAAATATTTGTGTTATTGAATAAAAATGTTTTCTTACCCTTTTTGATGTATGACAAAAAGGGGGAGAATAAGTTTGAGTTTATTATGGTCTTGATTCCAATATAAATTTATATTGTTTTTGTTTTTACAAAGTATTTATGATTTCTTGTATTTGAGTTTAAGTGTTTTGCAAGTGTTTAATACCTCATGGTTTTTAGTCTCATGGTTTTTTTCTTGCATATTACATTGTTTTTATTTGTTTAATGTAGCATAATTTGAGAGGGAGCTTACACCTCTCTTTTATTTTTTAACATAGCCTATTCGTTTTGTCATCATCAAAAAGGGGGAGATTGTTGGCCCAAAAGGTTACACTCTCCATTTGTTTAGAGTTTTGATGATAACAAAACAAATAAGAGCTATTTGGTACTAATAAGTTTGTTCAAGATAAGTTTCAGGTTTGTACCATGTTTGTAGGCCATTGCTTAGCTTTTGCAAGAAATTCTAGGTTCATGGAGCAAAGAAGGCTTATGGCACATCAAGGAAGGAACATAGAAGAGAAGGCTCTAGCTAGGCTTTGCATGGCTCAAGACTTCAAGATTGCTCAAAAAGACTTCATTAGATTTGTTTTTAGTTTTATAATTTTTGTTAAAGAATAGTGAATAGGGTTGAAGCTCCATATTCCAACACACACATACACGTTTTTGCGCACATGCCTTTCCTAGAAATATTTCCTATAACTATATACAAAATATTTTAATACAAAGCCTTTTGATTACAAACTCAATTTTATGTTTTATATATATCTCTAATCAAAACTATTTTGTTAGATTTCAAATCCCTTTCAAATTATGTTTCAGTTTTGACTTTTGGCCTGAGCCGGTCGACCGACTGGTCGACCATCACTAAGTCAGGTCAGATCGGTCGACCGACCCAGTCGACTGGACTTCTGGCAGTTTTTGTGCGTATCCGTGTGCATGTTTTCCGGTCGACCGGGCGGTCGACCGAAGACCTTCGGTCGACTGGGCGGCTGGCCGACTGAAGTGGTGTTGCTCTCTGTTTGTTTCGGTCGATCGGGCGGTCGACCAAGAGCCTGCAACGGCTCTTTTGTTTGAACCCCGGTCGACCGGCCGGTTGATCGAGAGAGTCGTTTCAGCCATAACGGCTAGTTTTTAAACACGTTTTAAATTTGTCTTTTTCTTCTCTAAACGTGTTTAAATGGTATTTTCTGGGTCTAATACTTCCTAATTAGCATTATGAGGGTTTACTCTTTAATCCCTAGCCCTCTCATATAAGTAGGGGTGATTAGGGAGAGGTTTTACACAACAAGCATTACAAAAAATTTCAAAAGTTTTCAAAGGCTTTCAAAAGAGTTTGGTCCTTAGTTTTATGCTGAAGAATCTCTCATCACTGAAGTTTTATTTTCTAAACTCTCTCAAGTTCATTTCCTTTTTCCACTTACAATATTTGAGCTTCAATGCTAACCATTATTCTACAGGGTTCTTGTAAGGGAAAGAGGCTTTTGTAAAAGATAGTTTGTGGTCTTTTGATCACCAAGAGAGAACTTGTACTTGAGATTGTGGAGTTGGGTACTCCGGTGTGATTGTAATTCTTTGTGAAGTTATAGTGGTTAGAAATCCTTCTGGGTGAAGGCGGGACGTAGAGCTGGGTGCTCGAACCTCGGAAAAATTCTCGGTGTTTGCGTTTGGTTTACTTGCTCTTATTCCTTGCTTTACTTTCATTGCTCTTATTTCTTGTTTTCTACATTCATTGCTATATTCAATTGTTTCATATTCATATTGTCAATTTTATACTCATACAACAAGATTGCATTGCGCACCTCCAACTCATATCTAGAGGAATCAGGAGGAAGGAGTTCAGAGCCCTTCACGGGGTATTCGGCTTCTAATCTTGTTTTGGGTTGATTGTTGCATCATATTTTTTATTGTGCATTGATTAGCATTATCACCTATTCACCCCCCTCTAGGTGATTTCAGTTGACACTCTAAAAAGACAAGATTCTTGACTGGCCTAAACAATATCTAACTTGTTGACATTTACAAAAGACAAGTGACAGCCAAGCTGACGACCAGTTCTGTACCCATCTCCGAGGGACAAATCAGCAACTTAGACTCTACTGATCCAGTGAAATAGACAGTGAGCCCAGATTGTCTTTGAAGAAACCTAAGCAGGCCTAAGATTTTAAGTTAGCTCAACACTTAGCATCGCATGAGCCCAAGGGGATAGCCTCACCTGAGAGGCTAAGTTTGTCTGACTTCGCCTTGGAGCTGTTCAAAGCTCTATCAGAGAGCTAACTTACAGCTTCACCTGAAGTGCTCGGTTAACTCCACAGAGAGTTAGCTTCGCTCGAAGCCACACGCAACCGCGCAGAAGGATGGTCGGTAGCTTCGCCACAGATGTTTATCCAGCTCCGCTGAAGAGCTTTCTTCTGACTTCGCCAGATGCTCCTTCCAGCTCCGCTGTGAGCTCGACGTGGCAGCTCCGCTGCGGGTCTGTTATGGTCAACTTTGACCAATCAAATCTCCAGATGAGATCAAATCTATTCAAGATCAAATCTAATTCAGATCAAATCTGAGATCAAATATGGCAGTTGCTTGCCATAATCTCTTGACTCTCCTAAAACAAGTAAGAAGATCAGGGGAGATCTTTCAGTTATTTGGAAAGAATTAAAACGGATTAGGAGATCAACATTACCTGCTATTCCTAGCTTCGCAGAAGCTGATCCTAGTCTCACGGCAAGGCTACTTTTCAAATTTAAACAGATTGACTTAATCTGTTTTCAATTTTACAAAGGGACAATTGTACCCCTGCTCTCCCTATAAATAGTACACTAGGGGTATATGAACACATACAGAGACACAGAGAGAGAGGCTAAAAATAGAGATCTATTCTCTTACTTCTAAGAATTCAGCGAACTACTTCTCTAATCAGGGTGCTAATACCCTAAGATCCTCCTCCCCCCTCAAGGAATTTTCGGAACTAGGCGAGAAGGAATTCTCAAGAGGAGGCAGTTTGAGAAGTAACAAGAGGGTTCTACCAACCTTCTGTTCTCTGATTTCCCGAACCAGGCGATAAGGGAATCCCGTCAGGCAGCAGACTAACCGTCTGATCGATCACATCGTCAAAGGGATAAAGTGGTCGCGCGCTGACCAGACTCCTATCGGCACACTTCTGCAGAATCTCAAAGAAGATCTACTTGTAATCTTTTTATTGCAAAAGAATTACTTGTAATTTAGCTCCTCGACCCCTTTTTGTAAGTTTTCCCCCTTTGCAAAATCAAATGGAAAACAAGATGGCGACTCCGCTGGGGACAGAATTTTCCACTGTTGAGAGTCAAGTGTCGCAATGTGACGAACAGACCTTCGGGTCTACTTCTGAATTCAAGGAAGTCGGTGTGGCCAGAGCCCCTCTGGCTAAATCTTCGAAGCAAGTCTCTGTGGAGACAGATGAGGCTCTCTGCGAGCCTACCACGGTCTTCTGGTGCAACAAGGAAGCAGGCCCGCAATGCAAGGGTCAGAATCTTCAGCCTGTTACCTTCGAAAACCTAGTCGTTCACTTCGACCAAGGAAAATTCAAAGAGCTCCTCTCTGGGGGTGGTTCAATGCTCCATGCACGAAAGCACAGAAAAGTCTCGATGGCCAAGGTTTCGGAACAAAAACCGGAGGCAAAATCCTTCCAACACCTCCCAGCTTCGTGTGTGGCTAGCCAGGTTCCCTGCGAACCTAAGTCTCCTCTTTTAAAGCAGATGTGGAAGCCAAAGCAGAAAACTCCGTGTGAAGCTTCAGGCATAGCTACGCCATAAGTTCGTCTCTCTTACGAAGAAAAAGGCAAAATGCCTGCCTGCTTTGATGAGACTGTCAGCCGCGAAGTTACGACGTCGACCATACCTTCGCCTAATTCAGGAGCAGTAACTCCTAGCGCCAGCCTCGTTCTTATATGCAAAGCTACTGATGGTGTGACACGCACAGTACCTCAGGGTACGCATGGAGTTCCTGGCAGTCAGGCTAGAGCACCTAGCGGTGCTAACCTCCTTCGCAACAGGAAGCGAATAGAGCACCACAGCATGCTTCGCCCCCCGGTTCCTCGAACGTCAAGCTCGCTCTTCGCAACGGAGCTAAGGGATCGCCTTTAAGTGTTGACAGCGGTGCTTATGCAGCTTCAACACCCAAGGACATTCCCAAAGTTCTTAGCCGTGAAGCTAGACCTAAAGCACTATCTAGTGCTAATTTCTTAGCAGCAAGGCAGCGGATAAAGTACCACAGTATGCTTCGCTCTTCAGTTCTTCAAGTACTAAACTCGCTCTTCGCAGCGAAGCTAAGGGATCGTCCCTAAGTGTTGATAGCGGTGCTCATGCAGCTTCAGCACCCAAGGGTATTCCTAAAGCTTTTAGCCGCAAAGTTAGAGCTAAAGCACTATCTAATGCTAATCACTTCTGTGGTGATGAAAAGAACAGGACATCGTCCTATGTGCAATCCAACAGAGCCTTTGCGCTAGATCGTTTAGGCCCAGCCGAGTCTGACTTGCAGAAATTCTTGACAAGCAAATGGAAGTCAGAATCTTTCTAGACTTCTCCCTCCTGTTGTCAACAAGTGGGATGTCAGTTGATGACAGTCCACTCGGTCCATTGCCGGCTAGGACCAATCCCCGCCACTCCTCCACACCGACGATCAGTTTTTGATCGATTGTCGGTGCAAGCTCCGGTAAAACATCGCAAAAGGAGCGTACCTAAGATTTGCCCTCTGCATCCGTTAATATGATCGGAAGGGTACGAGAGCTGCGTAGGGGTAGACAAGCGTCGCATGCCACTCCCTCTAGTTCCCTAGATCCGGATTATAGCCCAGGCCTTGGCGAAGTCTTGGTACATGAAGAAGGTGTCTTCCGAAACACCAGATCTAGGGTTGCAATACCCTACAGTTATGAACAGCCATCTTCCTCAACTGCAGTAACCTCACCAGAACTAATGAAAGGTTAGTCCAATGGTCTGATGAGGAGCACGAAAACAATTGGTATGCCTCTTCGGCAACAGTCAGCTCGGTTCAAACGGATAGAGTATCAGTGAATATGGCTGATAATAGTAATGATGACCTTCATCGACGGTTGGAAGCTCAGGAGCAAACTTCCAAGACTCAGTAAGAAGTTTTGGACAACATTCAACAGATGCTCGTTCAACTCCTCAATAACCGGAATAACAATGATACTGAGAGTAATCATGATGAGGAAGAACATCATAGCAATAAACAAGCAAAGACTAAGAAGTCAAAGGAGAGTTCTTAAAGGCATCCAAGCTCAGATTGCATCCCTAGCTCAGAGGGATGAGCTAAAGAAAGTAGGGCAGTCCGTCCTTACCTGCTGGAATGGGATTCAGTACCATACCCACCAAAGTTCAAACCACCAACGTTACATATGTATGATGGTAAGAGCTCGCCAAACCAGCACATCTACTATTTTCGGTCTCAGACCGGTAATGTTATAGACAATGATGCTATCATGGCCAGACTGTTCATTGGCACCTTAAAGTTAGTAGCATTTGACTGGTTCTGAAGTCTCCCTCCGGGCTCTGTCAATTCCTGGATCGACCTGAAAACCCGATTTCTTTCTCATTTCTATGAGGACGATACCGAGGGAACCATGGATAAACTCCTCTCTATCGTACAGAAGAAAGACGAATCTGTCTGTGACTACATTGAGCGGTTCAGAAACTTGTCTTGATGTGCCCAGTAGGGATGCCATTACTCATGCTCTTACAGACTTGCAGGTACAACTTTTTAGACCAAGTAAAAATTCGCATGGGAGCTGTCAAAGCCCATACCTGGAAAGAACTGGTCGAGCAAGCTAAGATAGCTGAAAAGTCAGCTAAAAAGTTCAAACCATCCACCCCTAAAGGCAAATGGGGTGTGAATAATAAAGGACGTGGCGACATGGCACGGTCTTCCCAAGCCAAAGGGAAAGAGACTATGTCCGTCAAATTATCAAGGGATGTTCAGTCGAAGACCAAGAAGAGCGGCTTT
Source organism: Agave tequilana (assembly GCA_038442645.1). Classification (NCBI taxonomy): domain Eukaryota; kingdom Viridiplantae; phylum Streptophyta; class Magnoliopsida; order Asparagales; family Asparagaceae; genus Agave; species Agave tequilana. The sequence continues at coordinate 14,816 of JAVJIF010002820.1, forward strand.
AATAATCAGGAGTCCAAGTTTCCTCTGAAACTGTACTCCTTCAAAGACGAACAGGTAGTCGCAATATTCCATTTACTCCGCAAAGGGAATAAATTGAAGCTGCCGGATGCTCAGCGTCCTAATGAAATAGGACGGACGAACGATCCCAATATTGTCTCTTTCACAGGATGATTCATCATCCTACTGACAAGTGTTTTGCCCTCAAGGATAAGATCCAAGCTTTAGTCGATGCCGGAGTTCTGACTCTAAAATCAGAGCAAAAGAAATTCACTGCAAAATGGTGACCCTCGAGTTCGGCAAAACCCAAAGGTCACAGTTCCTGACGGGACCTATCCAATTCCTACACCACGGCTGAAAGTCAAGCATCCTTCATCTAAAACTCAAGAGAATAGGGGTCATGTTCCCTTAACACTGGAGACAGGAGAAATCATGTGGATACACCTAGACCTTGTCCATGACGAACAATGGGATTCAAAGAAGTCCAAGTCGAAGGGCAAATCTTGCAATGTTATCTCCATCCTGTCAAATGATGGCAATCTCGCATCAGCTTCTCTCAGCGATTCTGAAGGAAAAAAACACGCTTGCACGACGGAAGCTGATGTACCTCAGCCAACAGGTACTCGATCCAGAAAATCATACTTAAAATAGTATGATAAAGCTACTAACGAGACACAACAGCAGACGACGTCAGTACAAATATCAGCACCCGCTTCAGTCCCAACCAAGGGAAAGGAGAAGCTAAAAGAGGTCTTGTTCGACCATGTCCTAAAGAAGCCTTCAGGCCTAGGGCTTAACATGCCCTTTCGTTTTGACATATTGACCCAGTTGGCTAATATCCCGGCTCGTATTACCATACACGAGCTCCTTCGTCTCTCAAAAGAGACAAGAGAAGCATTCAGGGATGCACTGGCTAATTCAGAATCATTTCTGACATATATGCCAGAAATCCCTAAAGATGACACTCAGTCCGCCTGCCCTAAATGCCATCATGTGCAATCAAAGGTACCTGCTATTACCTTTACAGCGGAGGATATGCTCCTCAAGAATAACAAGCACGATCGACCTTTGTACTACACTGGATATATCAGTTCAACATGCATTGAAAGGGTACAGATTGACTCGGGGTCCGCACTCAGCATCATCCCCAAAAGACTCCTCTACTTCCTTGGCATACCACTGTATCGCTTGTCTGCAACCACTATAACAATATACAGTTTTAATGCCGGGAGTAGTCATCCACTTGGGAAAATTTGACTCTGTTGCCAAATAGAGAGCCTGAAGTCAGAGGTGACGTGTTATGTCATTGACGTTGACACGTCATACAACTTATTATTAAGGAGGCCTTGGATCCACCCTAATTGGATTGTCCCCTCCACTCTACATCAGTGCTTCAAATATGTTGAAGATAATGCAACAGTACGAACTGTCTTCACTGAGAAGCAACCATTCAAGGGGGTGGAAAACTACTTTACTGACGCTCTCCTATATCAAGATGTTGGTAAAACACCAAAAGAATCAATGCCTAAATACGATGATAGTGGTAATGAGGCGGATTCAGAGTCCGAAACAGACATGCCAGCCACTTTGGTCGACGAACCGGTTATACCATGTTTTAATAATCTCCAATGTAACCCTCCTTCTTAAGATGAGGGCGTATAGGTAATTAATGGTAATATTTCCTTTGGTTATCCTGTGAGTGTCGAATCCGTTAAGGATAGCTCTCTACACATGCCCTTACATAAGCTAAGTACATCAAGTACACCCGTGGAATTCATAAAGGGATCCGTTTTTAGTGGTCCCTCCATCCAAAGAAGATCAGTTACCAATAATATTCGGTAAAGCCCAACCACGAGGGTCTACAGCCGCGGATTCAAGTTCAGACTCAGACACCCCATAAATTTTCCATTATGCGCGACCAGCGCACCGTATGATGAGGAAAATGGGATACAACCTGAAGCATGGGAAGTGCTTGAATTTCAGAAAAGGAAGACGTGATTTTCTGCGCAACTTTGTGCCAAGAGGGAAACCTGCAAATTACTATGATAACATATGCAGGGGGTTGGGATACGTTACACCTACACCACCAGCAACGGTTCAGTCTAAGGATGACAAAACCGATCCATCACATTCTACCTCTTCCTCCGAGTAGGATTCAGATGTCAGTGTGGGAATGATGTTCGAGAATCTCATCGTTAAGATGACTTCAAGCAGTCAATTGGAGCCAGCGGAAGCTACTGATGAGGAACCATGGGCTCATGATCTCCAGTGGAAAAAGTGATTCGAACAACGTGAACCACCTACAAAAGACAAGGTGATCCAGGTTAACTTGGGTAGCCAAGATCACCCTAAACTCATCTTTATAAGTGAAAGCTTATCACTTATGGAAAAAGAAGAATTGATAGTACTCGTAAAGGAGTATATAGATGTCTTTGCATGGAACTACGAAGACATGCCCGGACTTGATCCACAAGTAACCATGCATCATCTGAACATCAGACCTGACGCCAAGCCAGTCAAGCAGCAGCAATCCAGTTTCGTCCGAACATTATGGAGGCTATTGAAGTCGAAGTTCATAAGCTCATTGCATGTGGCTTCATACGGGAAGAACAGCATCCAGATTGGATTGCTAATATCGTTCCTGTTCTCAAGAAAAATAGGAAAATACGGATCTGCATCGACTATCGTGATCTCAATACAGCCTGTCCTAAAGGCAAATTCCCACTGCCCATCACCGATGTCATGATTGACAATACCTATGGATTCAAAAGAATGTCTTTCATGGACGGCTTTCCAAGGTACAATCAGATTAAGATGTATCCAGAGGACGAGAAGCATACTTCGTTCCAAATGCCATTGGGAGTATACTGCTACACCGTGATGCCCTTCGGGTTAAAGAACGCGGGAGCAACCTATCAGCGGGCAATGAACACAATTTTTCTCGATCATCTCTGAAAAACGATGGAATGCTATGTCGACAACATTGCTGTCAAAAGCCGTAATAAGAATGACCATCTTCGTGACTTGAGAACAATGTTCGACATAATCCGGGCTCATCAACTAAAAATGAATTCGACAAAATCCTTCCTGGGAGTTTTGAGTGGCAAGTTCCTTGGGTTTATTGTTACATCAAAAGGAATTCATCTTGACCCAGACAAAGTCAAAGCCATTCAGAGCAGGCATCCACCTAGGAATCTCAAAAAACTTAGAGGCTTACAAAGTAGACTGGCTTATATCAGAAGATTCATCGCAAATCTCTCGGGCCGCTGTCAACTGTTCACCCGACTCATGAAAAAGGGTGTTTCCTTTGTATGGGATCAAGCTATTCAGGAAGTTTACGAGGATATCAAGAGATATCTCACAAAACCTCCAGTCTTAGTAGCTCTCACATTAGGGAAACCGTTCTTGCTTTATGTGAAAGTTATGGACCATTCTCTTGGTACCCTGCTTGCTCAAAAAGACGACAATAGTCACGAACAGGCTATTTATTATCTGAGCAGGACTCTGATGAAAATCACCTAGAGGGGGGGGGTGAATAGGTGATAATGCTAATCTAATGAACTTAATGCGGAATTTTAAAAACTAATTGCAATTGACAAGAGATGCACACTAAATCAAGCCAAACAGATAATTATGAATGAACAATATGAATAGATGCAAGGTTGATTAGTAGTAAAAAATGCATAATTGTCATCATATTTACCATCACATTTGCACATTTATTCATATTATAATGCACATTTATTAATATTTTGTTATTTAATGTGTGCAGGCCTCGAATTATTATTTTAATAATAAATAAAGCCTAAAAGAGCCCAAAAGCCCAGATCCAAGCCCATGTTTGAAGCCCAGGTGCAAAAGTGTAAATAGCAGATTGTCAAAGTGCAATTATGCAAGGGCTAAAGTTGCAATTATTAAAGATGAGGGAAGGATAGAATTCTACCCAACCCTAAACTCTTGCAGAATGAGCATAAAAGCCAAAGATAAGAAGGAAATTCGTGGATAGAAGATTTGGGATATTTGAGATCAAGGTAACTTGATTACTAAGTTATCTCAAAAATCTAGAATGAAGAGCCAGGATCACACTTCCAGAAGCAAACGCCCAGATGAACGGATCGGGAGAGGCCACGCGCGATCACACTTCCAGAAGCAAACGCCCAGATGAACGGATCGGGAGAGGCCACGCGCCAAAGCGCGTGGCCAGAAGAGCCAGTTTTGCCGCAAAATTGCGGCAAAAACCAGGATTTTGCGGCAATTTAGATGAGATCAGTTTCCAGTTTTTGTGGGCAGGTTTATCCAGGACTCTTCGGCCTTCTGCACCTATAAATATCCCTGCAGGCGCAACAGAGGGGGCATGCAGAGACGTATTAGGGTTTTCTTTTAGCTATTTCTCTTTAAATTTCAAGCAAGTTGTAATTTTTATTTCAAGCACATTGTGGAAGAAGGAGCTTGTATTTGGGAGACGTTCATCGAATAAAGGTTACCTTTTTCCTATTTAATTTTCTGCTATTTTTAATTTTATTTTGTGATCTCTCTGGTTTTCTTTTTAATCTGTGATCTCTTCTGGTTTTCTTTTTCTTTGCTTCTTTACAATCTTTCATATTAAATAAAATAAAAAATAAATAAATTGAAAAGAAAAAAAAAGAATGATGATGAACTAATTTCCTTTAGTGGTTTGCTGAGATTCTTAAAGCAACACTAGAGCTGTTAAGATTTGATCGGATTGAGGACATCTCTAGAAACCCTAGGTTTAATAATAACTTTTCTTGAAGATCAAACAAATAACTAGACTTCTTAATCTAGGATGCATATTAAAAAGACCCTTCATGACCTCAAACTTAAGAACTAGGACAGCCTAACTTTAAGATTAATCTTCTATTAAGCTGTACCTAGATGTTAGGATGAACCATAGTTTGGTTTTTAAGTAATGCAACTTTGTTAGAGTCTAGTATTGGTTTTTCTTGCTTGAATTAGTCTTAAAAACCTAGGGTAAATTACATATACTTCAATGTGATGATCAATCTCCTTAACTTGCAATAGGGTTGTGGTAGAAGATCAGCAAAGCCACATCTTTCATATCATATATCTCAAATCTAATCACTTCTTCTCTTATTTTGAAGTTAAAGAGGAATCGGGTCGAAAAGCTTGCATCGCATCCTTCCCTGAGGATCACGACCCGCTTAAGCCCTTGCTACAGCGGATTCGCATTGAGACTAAGAAATCTGAACTTTAATTCTTTTTATTCTTAAAATCTCAATCAAACTTTTGGCGCCGTTGCCGGGGAAGGAACGGCACGATTTCCTCGTTCTAATCATTTTTTATTCTTTCTGTTTGCAGATACAGAGAACAGGAAAACAGAGCAGTAGCAAGGACATACAGCAACCCAGTGCCTCTGCCCTCGAAGGCAGAGCACTAAAGCCTACATATTTGCCGCAGATCCGCGGCCAGGGCCGCAATTCTGCGGCAATAGTAGTTGACTACTAATCTGGTTTTCTGCAGGTTGCACTGAATTGCAAAAATAGCTTACTGCTTTGATTATATTTCTCTGTGATCACTCTGCAACTGCTAATTAATAACATTAACCCATTTGTTGATAATAAAAAAAAAAAAACTAGACTCTTGCATTTAGGGCACGTGTCTATTTTAATTTTTTTAATTCTGTTGAAGAGTGCTGGCGACAAGGTACGTTTGCATAGCATATAGATTAGGAAACGCTCTTGGTTGATTTACTGCTTTCTTGAGTGATTACTTTTCTACAGCTTTACACGTACACAAAAACATCTTAAGGGCATAACCCATAAACAAGATAAGGTGGGGATTTCATCACCCTTCCTTGGCCCACAAATCATATCCGTCACACTCACAACCCTAACCTTAAGTAAAATTTGACTAGACGTTGGCCCTAGGTTAACTCGGACTCAATAGGAGATTGACCGAAGGAGAAAAATTGTTCGAAATTAACTCTTGTCAAATCGGTGTCTAGGCAGGGGATTGAGGGCCGAAAGCCCGAAGAACGGTGGTTATTTAATTAAGGAACGTCTCAGACGAAAAACCTCCCACCGGTCTTGCCACCTACCTGGCCGATTAGCTTGTGGTTAACGTCGACAATAGACCTCCTAAGGACAGTTTAAAGTTAGGAGTCGTCTAGGTCAAGGCTTACCCTAGATTAGGATTTTTGATTGTTTTTCTTTTTATTGATTGATTGGGTGAACTTGTTTGCTGATTGTGCATGTCCGCTTGGTCGAGAGACCCACTTACATCCAGGCTAACTAGAACTAGTTCACCACCCGAGCAAAAGCCCGACCCACACATGGCACAACCAATATCACTCCAAGATAGGTTCTATCCTATTAGGACCTCTCTTCCTTCTTGCATCAAGCTTAACGATGAAGGTGTTGACCCATTTGAGCTTAAGCCACAATACATCAACACCCTTTCGAAATTTCATGGACTTGACTCCGAGGATGCATACTTCTTCATAAGGGAATTTGAGGAAGAATGTCTCATGATGAATATTCCTAAGTTAGGAAAAGATGACATCAAACTTAGATTTGTCCCCTTTGCTTTGAAGGATTTAGCAAAGAAATGGTTCTACAGTCTAGAGGCCGGTTCAATATCTTCGTAGGATAATTTTGTTAAGGCATTCTTAAAAAAATTTTATCCCGTCCACAAGACTGTACTGATTAGGAAGAATATCTTACAGTTTAAGCAAACAGCCAATGAACCTTTTTGGAAATATTTCGAACGTTTCAAGGACCTCCTTGCCCAATGCCCTCACCATGGGATAGAGAAATGGCGACTTTGCCAAGTTCTATATGATGGATTAGAATATCAAACTAAGACATTGTTAGAATCCATGTGCCAAGGAGGATTTCTGAAAAAGGACGAAACTGATGGATGGTTATTGTATGAGCAATTAGCTGAAAATACCATCCAATGGGAACCTACTCCGAAAAAACTTAGGACTAATGACCCTACTTCTTCTAAAGGAGGTATCCATTCCATTGAGGCCAACATAGCAACCGATGCTAAGTTAGCTGCTGTTATGCGAAGACTTGAGGCTCTTGAAACTAAAGAACCAGTCTCTGTGAACCAAGTCAGCCCAACATCTTCGGTGGGCTGTACTTATTGTCAAAATATGAACCATGTGTTCGAGGAATGTCCCGTCTTTATCGCGCATCAAAGCTTGCCCGAACATATGAGTGCGGCCTTCACAAGGCCCACCAACAATCCGCCCGCCAACAATCCATATTCGCCCACCTACAATCCCGGTTGGAGAAACCATCCCAATTTGTCATGGGGCCAAAGTAATAATGATCAAACTAGGCCCAAATTCTCCAACAATTTCCAAAATCCGCCCTATCAAAATCCTCCACCCTCTTTCCAATATTCACAAATGGAAACAAGGCTCTCCAATATGGAAAGAAAGGTGGACACTCTCGTTAAAAGCAATGACACACTGGCTCAAGTCTTGACTAGGATAGAGATGCAAATGAATCAGCAAGAAAGGCAAAAGGGTACTCTACCTAGTCAACCATTCCCAAACCCTAGGAACTCTAGTCAAGCTCACTTGACTGAAGAGAATCATATGAGTCAGTGCAATGCGATTCATACATTGCGGTCGGGAAAACAAGTTGATAACCAAGTATCAACACCATCAAGTTCTAAACAAGCATTCAGCTTGCCTGATCCCACTCCATCTCAACTTGATGCCAACAACACGAAAAAAGACAAGTCAGCCGAATATATGCACAAGCCCATCGCACCCTACCCAAATAGGCTTAAAGATAAGCAATGTGCACAAATGGATAAGGTACGCGAGATTTTTAATCAAGTCAAGATCAATATACCTCTTCTTGATGCAATTCAACAAGTCCCTAAGTATGCCAAGTTTATTAAGGACATGTGCACAAAGAAGAGAAAGACTAATGTGCCCAAGAAGGTTTTTCTAGCCACTAACATTAGTGAGCTATTGTCCAACCAGATCCCTGTCAAGTATAAGGACCCTGGTTGCCCCACCATCTCTTGCACAATAGGTCAAACTGCAATTAAGCATGCACTTCTTGATTTGGGAGCAAGTATCAACTTACTCCCCTTCTCAGTCTACCAACAACTTGGGTTGGGCGAACTTAGTCCGACTAAGGTTACAATCCAATTAGCTAACCGATCCATAAAAATTCCCAAAGGAGAAATTACCGATGTGCTCATCTGAGTTGGGGAGTTTATCTACCCAGTAGATTTTGTTGTTCTGGAGACCGAACCTGTATCCACTCTTCGGTCTCAAACTCTCGTTATCCTAGGGCGTCCGTTCCTTGCAACTGCAAATGCGATCATAAATTGTAGGAATGGATCCATGAGGTTGACCTTTGGAAACATGACTAAAGAGGTCAATGTCTTCAACCTGGAAAACCAATCTCGTAAGATAAAAGACCAAACATTTGAGGTGAACTTCATCGAGAACATTTGTGAAAAAGAAAGTGAAAATGAGTCTCTATTTCTTGACAAGTTATTTGAGGATAAGTGCGATTTTAGTGATAAGATGACACATGTTGAGGATTATAATTTTAAGGTTCTATCCTATTAGGACCTCTCTTCCTTCTTGCATCAAGCTTAACGATGAAGGTGTTGACCCATTTGAGCTTAAGCCACAATACATCAACACCCTTCCGAAATTTCATGGACTTGACTCCGAGGATGCATACTTCTTCATAAGGGAATTTGAGGAAGTATGTCTCATGATGAATATTCCTAAGTTAGGAAAAGATGACATTAAACTTAGGTTTGTCCCTTTGCTTTGAAGGATTTAGCAAAGAAATGGCTCTACAGTCTAGAAGCCGGTTCAATATCTTCGTGGGATAATTTTGTTAAGGCATTCTTAAAAAAATTTTATCCCGTCCACAAGACTGCACTGATTAGGAAGAACATCTTACAGTTTAAGCAAACAGCCAATGAACCTTTTTGGAAATATTTCGAACGTTTCAAGGACCTCCTTGCCCAATGCCCTCACAATGGGATAGAGAAATGGCGACTTTGCCAAGTTCTATATGATGGATTAGAATATCAAACTAAGACATTGTTAGAATCCATGTGCCAAGGAGGATTTCTGAAAAAGGATGAAACTGATGGATGGTTATTGTATGAGCAATTAGCTGAAAATACCATCCAATGGGAACCTACTCCGGAAAAACTTAGGACTAATGACCCTACTTCTTCTAAAGGAGGTATCCATTCCATTGAGGCCAACATAGCAACCGATGCTAAGTTAGCTGCTGTTATGCGAAGACTTGAGGCTCTTGAAACTAAAGAACCAGTCTCTGTGAACCAAGTCAGCCCAACATCTTCGGTGGGCTGTACTTATTGTCAAAATATGAACCATGTGTTCGAGGAATGTCCCGTCTTTATCGCGCATCAAAGCTTGCCCGAACATATGAGTGCGGCCTTCACAAGGCCCACCAACAATCCGCCCGCCAACAATCCATATTCGCCCACCTACAATCCCGGTTGGAGAAACCATCCCAATTTGTCATGGGCCAAAGTAATAATGATCAAACTAGGCCCAAATTCTCCAACAATTTCCAAAATCCGCCCTATCAAATCCTCCACCCTCTTTCCAATATTCACAAATGGAAACAAGGCTCTCCAATATGGAAAGAAAGGTGGACACTCTCGTTAAAAGCAATGACACATTGGCTCAAGTCTTGACTAGGATAGAGATGCAAATGAATCAGCAAGAAAGGCAAAAGGGTACTCTACCTAGTCAACCATTCCCAAACCCTAGGAACTCTAGTCAAGCTCACTTGACTGAAGAGAATCATATGAGTCAGTGCAATGCGATTCATACATTGCGGTCGGGAAAATAAGTTGATAACCAAGTATCAACACCATCAAGTTCTAAACAAGCATTCAGCTTGCCTGATCCCACTCCATCTCAACTTGATGCCAACAACACGAAAAAAGACAAGTCAGCCGAAGATATGCACAAGCCCATCGCACCCTACCCAAATAGGCTTAAAGATAAGCAATGTGCACAAATGGATAAGGTACGCGAGATTTTTAATCAAGTCAAGATCAATATACCTCTTCTTGATGCAATTCAACAAGTCCCTAAGTATGCCAAGTTTATTAAGGACATGTGCACAAAGAAGAGAAAGACTAATGTGCCCAAGAAGGTTTTTCTAGCCACTAACATTAGTGAGCTATTGTCCAACCAGATCCCTGTCAAGTATAAGGACCCTGGTTGCCCCACCATCTCTTGCACAATAGGTCAAACTGCAATTAAGCATGCACTTCTTGATTTGGGAGCAAGTATCAACTTACTCCCCTTCTCAGTCTACCAACAACTTGGGTTGGGCGAACTTAGTCCGACTAAGGTTACAATCCAATTAGCTAACCGATCCATAAAAATTCCCAAAGGAGAAATTACCGATGTGCTCATCCGAGTTGGGGAGTTTATCTACCCAGTAGATTTTGTTGTTCTGGAGACCGAACCTGTATCCACTCTTCGGTCTCAAACTCCTGTTATCCTAGGGCGTCCGTTCCTTGCAACTGCAAATGCGATCATAAATTGTAGGAATGGATCCATGAGGTTGACCTTTGGAAACATGACTAAAGAGGTCAATGTCTTCAACCTGGAAAACCAATCTCGTAAGATAAAAGACCAAACATTTGAGGTGAACTTCATCGAGAACATTTGTGAAAAAGAAAGTGAAAATGAGTCTCTATTTCTTGACAAGTTATTTGAGGATAAGTGCGATTTTAGTGATAAGATGACACATGTTGAGGATTATAATTTTAAAGTTCCCTTTAAAAAACGAAGATTTGATCTAAGTATCTTCAAAGAGCTAAGCACTGAAATATCGCATGAGAATATAGTTCAAGAAACTCCGATTGACTTAACTTTCGAAAGTCTCTTTGAAGAAGAACTCCTGTGTTTAGATACACCGATTAAGGATATGTTGGTTAATTATTCACTTCCAGGGAAAAGTGTTGATTTAAGTTTTGAGGAGATGTACGGAACTGAGCTAGAATTTCTCGGCAAGGAAGTTCCAACTGAAAGGTGTGATGAATTTTTAAATAATGGAGGTGGACATATGATGAGGAAGAGCCTAAAGAAGATGAAACTGGGGGGAGAGAAAGTTAAAACAAAAATGTTGGTCTCCCCATTGTGCCTTATAAAGAGAACCCATTGGAATGATGGGAAACGAGCTAGAGGGATGAATCCTAAGCAGCTCTAGGTGAGAGTGATACATGTGTTGTACATATTATGGTATACTATATTTTTTTGCCTTTCTTTACATTTTCTTCATGCATTCATGCATTTCATACATTGAGGACAATGCATGAGATAAGTGTGGGGGAGGGTTTACTAACATAGAAAAGATTAATTAATAAAATAAAAAAAAATATTTTTCTCTTTATTTGTTCTAACATTTCAAAAAAAAAAATTTAAAAAAATTTAAAAAAAAACTTATAAAAAGGATAATACTTTGACTTATTTTTTGAAAGAAATCTAAGTTAGTTTTAAGGATTAGGAAAATCATGATTAGGATTTCTAAAAACTTGGTCAAAATAAATAAATTGTTTAAATTTTAGGTATAGGAGGAGAAATTGAATAATTAGTTAGTCTTAATTTTTACCTTAATGAAATGTGCATTTCTAGTACATATCTAGGATTCTAAGACAAAGACCCTTGTGCCTCATATATATATATAAATAATTAAAAAAAATTCAATCACTAATTAAGCTGGATACATGTGCCTCATGAAGCATAAGTATTCACGCCTAAAGGTGAGTTCTAAATAAAAATAAAGTCCTTAGTTTTGTGGCCTAGTTCATTCGAATTTGAGTCCGCGGGGTGTTTTCTCACCTGGTGCCCTAAAGCCGATCGGTTTGGGAGCCACCGACTTTAAGTTCGCTACATGGGTGGATTAGAAAGCCTAAGAAAACTGAGAAATATTATACATGTATTAACACATCTATTAGTCAATTAGTTAGGTATGAGGGCCTCAAGAAGCCTTGATACTTATACGAAAGAAAATTAGATGAGTTATACATGCCAAAAAAAAATTATATAAACACATCTAATAGTCAATTAGTTAGGTATGAGGGCCTCAAGAAGCCTTGATACTTACACGAAAGAAAATTAGATGATGTTATAAAAATAATAAAGAGGCATGAGAGTCCAAGTTAAGGAATTGCTAGTAAAAATTCATAAGGATGCATATGATTTTTGGTAACGAAAAAGACTATATTAGAAATTCAATTTTAATCCTTACCTAAAATGAATAACAATGACTTTATAAAGACTAGGTTTGAAGAATGAATAAAAATGAGGATCCTAAAACTTATAGACTACTTAGTCTCTTCCAATATAAGTCAAATATTTTCCTTTTTATGGATTTTGTGGGTGTAATCCGCTGAAAACCCTCACGAGACAACACTCGTCCTCTAGGGTAACCTAGGGGTTTAACGGCTTGTTGTACACGCTAAGTGCAACCGTGATTCCTACGAAAGTGAGTTAGTTAGATTAGATTTTCTTTTTCTTTTTAATTTTTACTCGAGGCGAGCAAAAAGATAAGTGTGGGGGTGTGATTAGTAGTAAAAAATGCATAATTGTCATCATATTTACCATCACATTTGCACATTTATTCATATTATAATGCACATTTATTAATATTTTGTTATTTAATGTGTGCAGGCCTCGAATTATTATTTTAATAATAAATAAAGCCTAAAAGAGCCCAAAAGCCCAGATCCAAGCCCATGTTTGAAGCCCAGGTGCAAAAGTGCAAATAGCAGATTGTCAAAGTGCAATTATGCAAGGGCTAAAGTTGCAATTATTAAAGATGAGGGAAGGATAGAATTCTACCCAACCCTAAACTCTTGCAGAATGAGCATAAAAGCCAAAGATAAGAAGGAAATTCGTGGATAGAAGATTTGGGATATTTGAGATCAAGGTAACTTGATTACTAAGTTATCTCGAAAAATCCAGAATGAAGAGCCAGGATCACACTTCCAGAAGCAAACGCCCAGATGAACGGATCGGGAGAGGCCACGCGCCAAAGCGCGTGGCCAGAAGAGCCAGTTTTGCCGCAAAATTGCGGCAAAAACCAGGATTTGCGGCAATTTAGATGAGATCAGTTTCCAGTTTTTGTGGGCAGGTTTATCCAGGACTCTTCGGCCTTCTGCACCTATAAATATCCCTGCAGGCGCAACAGAGGGGGCATGCAGAGACGTATTAGGGTTTTCTTTTAGCTATTTCTCTTTAAATTTCAAGCAAGTTGTAATTTTTATTTCAAGCACATTGTGGAAGAAGGAGCTTGTATTTGGGAGACGTTCATCGAATGAAGGTTACCTTTTTTCCTATTTAATTTTCTGCTATTTTTAATTTTATTTTGTGATCTCTCTGGTTTTCTTTTTAATCTGTGATCTCTTCTGGTTTTTCTTTCTTTGCTTCTTTGCAATCTTTCATATTAAATAAAATAAAAAAATAAATAAATTGAAAAGAAAAAAAAAGAATGATGACGAACTAATTTCCTTTAGTGGTTTGCTGAGATTCTTAAAGCAACCCTAGAGCTGTTAAGATTTGATCGGATTGAGGACATCTCTAGAAACCCTAGGTTTAATAATAACTTTTCTTGAAGATCAAACAAATAACTAGACTTCTTAATCTAGGATGCATATTAAAAAGACCCTTCATGACTTCAAACTTAAGAACTAGGACAGCCTAACTTTAAGATTAATCTTCTATTAAGCTGTACCTAGATGTTAGGATGAACCATAGTTTGGTTTTTAAGTAATGTAACTTTGTTAGAGTCTAGTATTGGTTTTTCTTGCTTGAATTAGTCTTAAAAACCTAGGGTAAATTACATATACTTCAATGTGATGATCAATCTCCTTAACTTGCAATAGGGTTGTGGTAGAAGATCAGCAAAGCCACATCTTTCATATCATATATCTCAAATCTAATCACTTCTTCGCTTATTTTGATGTTAAAGAGGAATCAGGTCGAAAAGCTTGCATCGCATCCTTCCCTGAGGATCACGACCCGCTTGAGCCCTTGCTACAGCGGATTCGCATTGAGACTAAGAAATTTGAACTTTAATTCTTTTTATTCTTAAAATCTCAATCAAAGGTACAAAGTAAAGAGAGAGAGAGGAAGAGCCAAGGGATCAAGCGCAAACAACAAGATATGTTTCGAGGTTCGAGCACCCAGCTCTACATCCCCGCCTTCACACAGAAGGATTTTAAGTCCACTAGCTTGTCCACAAAGGACTCCCACAAAGGGAACCTCCACCGAGGATTTCGGGCAATAACAATTACAAGGAGTACCCAACTCCTCTCCTTACAAACACAACCTCCTCCTTGAGGCACAACTCCAAGCCAACAAACAATCACCTCACAACTTGAGGGATTAGCACAAAGCAACATAAGGATCACCTCACCACTTGAGGGATACAACCCAAATGCACAACCTCCTCAATACAATGAGGGAAAGGCACAAAGCCAAGCAAAGATAGGGTTTTCAACTTGGTGGTTTAACAAACAACCACAAATAATCTCTTTTCCCACACAAAGATCCTATAGAATAAGATAGTAGATGTAGCTCAAGTGTGGATAAAACCAAAGGAATGGAAATCAAAAACTCAAAGAAAATCTTTGGGAAAAACTAGAAACCAAGATGAAGAAGTTGAATCAAAATCTTTTCCCAAAAACCCTTTCTTGATTTTCCAAATCCTAACAAAAACACCAAATAGATTGATCAATTAAAAGCCCAAAAACTTATTTTGATTGCTGTGAAAACACTAGAGAAAGCTCAGAAAATTCGCCAAAAATTCTTAGAGAAAACCTCCCTCCAATGGGGTATTTATAGGCCATTTGGAAAACTAGCCGTTGGCAGCAGATCCTGCCAAAATGAACTACCGGTCGACCAGTCGGTCGACCGTCCAACGGTCACATTTTGACCGCTGACAGCTACCGGTCGACCGGGCGGTCGACCATCCCCAGAACCAGAGAGCAACGGCTCTCTGGGCGGTCGACCGCTCGGTCGACCGTAACAAACAGAGAGCAACCTGCTCTCAGTCGGTCGACCGTCCGGTCGACCGGCTCATGGGGCAGCCAGCGTGCACGTATCCGTGCACGTCGGTCGACCGCTACGGTCGACCGGCCTAGCCTGGCAGCTGTAGTTCTGGGAAAAACTTGGTTTTAAAGACTTAAAAATTCCCATAAAATCTCTAAAATTCCACAAAAATAGTTTTCTCATTTTTCATTGAAATACAAACTTGTGTTAAAAAGTTTAACACAAATCTCAAGCATTTTGAACTATTTTTGTGTTATAGAAATTTTGCCAAAAACCAAAAACTGTATTTTCTAAAACTTGGATTTTGAATAGAAAATACGTTTTGTCCAAAACTCATCCAAATACAAAAACATGATATTAAACAACATTTAGGCATGATGTATATGGATATTATCCTATATACATGAAACATATATATATCCATGTTTTTGACTTTAATTCTAAAAATATGTTTTGTTAGAATTATCAAACATAAAACACATGAAATAGACTATCAAGCCAAGTTTGTTTAAGAGTTGAAGCATGCATGTATATAGAACAAATCTAATATACATTAAACCATGTAAACTTATTTTGAATCTATCTATTCATGCAAACCAAGATCGATTAAACCAAAAACGAAAAAACCGAAAACCAATATTCAAAACATGAAACGTGTGTGTTGTGAACTTGAGCATATCATACTATTCTAATCTTTACAATTTGGATCTAAACACAAAACTAAACTATGATACCGATGTCTTCTTGTAGAGCGCCGTCTCCAAGCCGACTCGATCCAAACTCTTTGATCCACCGAGCAAGTGTTATATATGATCTTTGACGCTCGGGCTCTTGAATCAACATGTGAAAGCTTCCAAATCATCTTGTTGAAGCTAATCACCTACTAATAACTTGATTAATGATCTGAAACTAAAATCACAAGATTATTAGTACACATAACTACATAAGTTAATCATCATCAAAACTAGAGTGGAAGGCCTCTGGGCCAACAATCTCCCCCTTTTTGATGATGATAAAACTCATGGAGTTATATATGCATGGATCAAAGTTAAGCTTCAAAGAAGCTCCCCCTTAATTCATGCATAAAACAAATAAACATAAATATGCAATGAATGACAATGCAAAAACAATAAAAGGCTCTAGATACCCAATGAAATGTTCAAAAATAAAACATGCTCTAGATACCAAACATATGAAATGCATCATGCATAAAACGTGCTCTTGATAACAATAAACTCTTGATACCAATAAACTCTTGATACCAATAAAAACATGTTCTTAAATAATGTTCTTGATACTAATTAAACAATTATACTTTAATTAAAAAATTAAACGACAAACCAATAAATAAAACAAAACATGCATATAAACTCAAATGCTTCTCCCCCTTTTTGTCAATCATCAATAAAGGGGTCCAAGTAAAAACAAAAACATTCTTTCCCCTTTTTGTTCGAAACAAAGAAACAATAAAGGGTTTAAAAGCAATAAAACAATGTTCTCCCCTTTTTGTCTAAAGCACAAATGATGTAAATAAGGGGTGACAATCAATTAAGATATCAATTAAAAAATTTGTCAAAGTAGAGCATCTTGATACCAATTGAAAGGAAACGTAAAAACATTGATACCAATTATAAGAAAACAATCTTGATACCAATTGAAATTAAACATAACAAATTTTGAATTTCTAAACAAGGATTTTGATACCAATTGTAAATATTTTTCATTTTGAACATATGATACCAAATTGAAATTTTCAATCATAAAGTATGGGAGTGGAAATCAAATACCAATTGAAAGATGAAATACAAGGTTTTCTCCCTCTTTATGAATTAAATAAAAACATACAAAGCTTGTATATGGATACCAATTGAAAACTAGTCAATTGAAACAAGATAGTCATTATAAAACAAGCTTTATCATGATCAAAATTTGTGCTCTAAGATATATGAATATAATAAGCACAAATAAAAACATATATATGTATGAAAATTAGATACCAATTGAAATTGATATTCTTTGAAGTGTAAGCATACATATATTAAAAAAAATATGAGTATACAAAAATGTCAATATTGATACCAATTGAAAGAATTTCAGTGATACCAATTGAAACAACAATCATATCAAATGTATATCTCATATTACATAGCCTCCCAATCATGTTCAAGTTTAAAATGATTTTCACTATAAGACATACATGAGCATGATCTCCCATCCAACCACCCTTTGAAGGTAGGGGTTTTCAAGAATAAGTTTGAAAATAGAGTACGTTTGAAAATCTCTACCATGAGAAGAATACGAACTAGTAAAATGGGAAATCTTGTTAACTAGTACGAAATCCTTCAAGAAAGGAATAAAACATAAATATTTTTCATGAAACACATGTAAATCACATGACACTAAACACTCAAATTCCATAAAGCCCGTATTATAGTCTCATGAAAACAAATCATGAGTAAACTAATAAAGTGAGTGTACAAGTATAATGTGACACATATCAACATGAAAATATTCAATTAAGCTCATATGAAATTCCTTATGAACATGAAAACATGAAAAACTAGATTTTCATTACCAAATTGAAATCACCTAAAAACATGAAAATCATCAAAACGATTTAAAACTTCAAGGCATATGTATGTCATGTACAAACTAAAGTATACATACATATCCTAAACATAATGAGACCACAAAAGTATATGCATGGAGGCACGTGGCTCAAAGGATGTACATGTATAATCAATAGTTTGGACAAGATAGACATATACATGAAGTTAAAACACATGATCATAAAATATGTCCAAAATAGGGAATACAAGTTAGAATGCATGAATCATCAAAACTAGACTATACTAGCACATCTAATGGGTACAAATAGGCATCCAAGACAAACATATATAAAGATTTATTTGTGTCCCACTATATGTACAAGTATAAATTCTAGTCTTAATGAAAACTAACATCTAAACAAGTAATCAAATCATTAAGTATAAAACGAGATATAAATCAACATGAAAATCATAAACATGATCATTATGTAAATCCACATGCTATTAGAGCTATGATGTGCATAATAGCTAAACAAATGGTGAGAACACAACATATGGGTCCATATAAACATGGGTGATCTCAAAAGCTATACATGCATGTCAAAGATCTAAGAATCATGGCATTTAACATAATAAACTCTAAACACCAAAAACATGAAATATCAAAACAAGAATCATAAACATCCATATGGTCATTATGAATATACTTGTGCATTAGATTTAGTGCATACATATTAGTTAAAAATAAGGTAAGAACACATAGATATAAATCCATATAAGCAAGAAGTGTCTCAAGTAACTAAACATGTATGTTACTAATCTAATAAACATGGTATAAGCATAATGAACAATAAACCATGGCATGCTATAAATCGATGAACATGAAAAGCATGCAAATATAAAAGGGAGTTAGAGATCGATACCAAAACCGATGAAGGCACCTCTCTAGTTCTCCAAACCAATGGTGGTCCTCTCCACCAAACTCCCCTTGAAAGTGATGCATCCAAATTGTTTTCTTTTAGCACGGAACGCATCCACTTCAAGGCACCAACACTCTCACGTTATGCGAGAGCCCACTCCTACATCAAAAATCAAAGGAGTGGTCTTTGGTACCCATTTTCTTGGATCCATAGGGGTTAGTATCTCTCTTACCCAAACAAGATTATTTGCTAAATTTTCAATATGTAAACGATCATAGCAAAATCTAGCAAGATGGCCTTTTCGACCACAATGTGTACACGTGTACACATGGGCATACATAGTGTGAAGTTTGTGATCGTGATGAGCATGTGTATGCCGTGATGGGTGTGCATGCAAAGATGGACCTTGTTTCTTACGAACCAAGGTTTCCAAGCGTGTATGATTTAAAGTACATTGGCTCAAAGTGGAGCCCAAACAATCTACACTTTTCTTCAAAACATTTATGTCATTTTCAATACTAGAAGATAAAGTGGAGCATGCAAAAGATGTGCTAGGTGAAAAGGCTACACTAGCATGGCAAACATGTGAAGACAATTCAATTTTCAAAGAATCATTTTTCTTTAAAACAAAATCCAATTCTTTTGTAATGAAATCAATTTCATTTTTCAATGCAAGGTTATCTTTTAAAACAAAATCCAATTTTGAAAATAAAACCTCGTTGTTTTTCACAACATCATTACAATCATTTTTGCTTTTCAAAACATCAATCTCTTTTAGGGCAAGGTCTAGTTGAGATCTTAGTGAGTCACGTTCACTAGTAATCTCTTCCTTCTCTTGCAAAACCGATTCAAAACTTGAACATAAATCCTTCATTTCTTCTTTTAGTTCAAGATTATTCTTTTTCAACAAATCATGTTTTTTCAAAAAAATTTTAAGCTTTTGAGCAAGTTCCATATTCAATGTTTGAACTTCAAAACAACCATGGCAATAGGAACTAGAGCTATCATCTAGTTGAGAATCTGATTGTACCTCAAGAGAGTCTTTCCCTTGGACCATGAGGCAATGCTCGTCGGACTTGTCTCTCCTAGATCTCCTTAACTTGTTGATAATCCTTAGTAGCTCGGGAGAAGTCAATATGCTCCAAACTGCAAAAGCCGAATCATAATGATCAAACACATGTAGAAGATCTTCATTAAGAGATGCTCTAAGTGTTTTAAGTGCTAATGCATTAGCCTTTCTATGCTTGCTAGCATTTGGGAAGGATTCTATAGTGGTGGCTTGATAAACTAGATGTCCTAGGCTTTTTAAATGACTACTCATCTTGGCCTTCCAAAAATCATATCTAGAAAAATAAAAAATATGAGGGCTATCCATGAGTGCAAACTAAATGTGTGCAAATGAAAATTTTAAATGAAGATTAGCAAACCAAGATCTCACTCCTAAGTGGTTAAACCTAAATATCAGGAGCGGAGGCTCTGATACCAATTGAAAATCACCTAGAGGGGGGGTGAATAGGTGATAATGCTAATCTAATGAACTTAATGCGGAATTTTAAAAACTAATTGCAATTGACAAGAGATGCGCACTAAATCAAGCCAAGCAAATAATTATGAATGAACAATATGAATAGATGCAAGGCACAAAGTAAAGAGAGAGAGGAAGAGCCAAGGGATCAAGCGCAAACAACAAGATATGTTTCGAGGTTCGAGCACCCAGCTCTACATCCCTGCCTTTACACAAAAGGATTTTAAGTCCACTAGCTTGTCCACAAAGGACTCCCACAAAGGGAACCTCCACCGAGGATTTCGGGCAATAACAATTACAAGGAGTACCCAACTCCTCTCCTTACAAACACAACCTCCTCCTTGAGGCACAACTCCAAGCCAACAAACAATCACCTCACAACTTGAGGGATTAGCACAAAGCAACACAAGGATCACCTCACCACTTGAGGGATACAACCCAAATGCACAACCTCCTCAACACAATGAGGGAAAGGCACAAAGCCAAGCAAAGATAGGGTTTTCAACTTGGTGGTTTAACAAACAACCACAAACAATCTCTTTTCCCACACAAATATCCTATAGAATAAGATAGTAGATGTAACTCAAGTGTAGAGAAAACCAAAGGAATGGAAATCAAAAACTCAAAGAAAATCTTTGGGAAAAACTAGAAACCAAGATGAAGAAGTTGAATCAAAATCTTTTCCCAAAAAACTCTTTCTTGATTTTTCAAACCCTAACAAAAACATCAAATAGATTGATTAATTAAAAGCCCAAAAACTTATTTAATTGCTGTGAAAACACTAGAGAAAGCTCAGAAAATTCGCCCAAAAATTCTTAGAGAAAACCTCTCTCCAATGGGGTATTTATAGGCCATTTGGAAAACTAGCCGTTGGCAGCAGATCCTGCCAAAAATGAACTACCGGTCGACCGGTCGGTCGACCGTCCAACGGTCACATTTTGACCGCTGACAGCTACCGGTCGACCGGGCGGTCGACCGTCCCCAGAACCAGAGAGCAACCTGCTCTCAGTCGGTCGACCGTCCGGTCGACCGGCTCATGGGGCAGCCAGCGTGCACGTATCCGTGCACGTCGGTCGACCGCTACGGTCGACCGGCCTAGCCTGGCAGCTGTAGTTCTGGGAAAAACTTGGTTTTTAAAGACTTAAAAATTCCCATAAAATCTCTAAAATTTCACAAAAATAGTTTTCTCATTTTTCATTGAAATACAAACTTGTATTAAAAAGTTTAACACAAATCTCAAGCATTTTGAACTATTTTTGTGTTATAGAAATTTTGCCAAAAACCAAAAACTGTATTTTCTAAAACTTGGATTTTGAATAGAAAATACGTTTTGTCCAAAACTCATCCAAATACAAAAACATGATATTAAACAACATTTAGGCATGATGTATATGGATATTATCCTATATACATGAAACATATATATATCCATATTTTTGACTTTAATTCCAAAAATATGTTTTGTTAGAATTACCAAAACATAAAACACATGAAATAGACTATCAAGCCAAGTTTGTTTAAGAGTTGAAGCATGCATGTATATAGAACAAATCTAATATACATTAAACCATGTAAACTTGTTTTGAATCTATCTATTCATGCAAACCAAGATCGGTTAAACCAAAAACGGAAAAACCGAAAACCAATATTCAAAACATGAAACGTGTGTGTTGTGAACTTGAGCATATCATACTATTCTAATCTTTACAATTTGGATCTAAACACAAAACTAAACTATGGTACCGATGTCTTCTTGTAGAGCGCCGTCTCCAAGCCGACTCAATCCAAAACTCTTTGATCCACCGAGCAAGTGCTATATATGATCTTTGACGCTCGGGCTCTTGAATCAACATGTGAAAGCTTCCAAATCATCTTGTTGAAGCTAATCACCTACTAATAACTTGATTAATTATTTGAAACTAAAATCACAAGATTATTAGTACACATAACTACATGAGTTAATCATCATCAAAACTAGAGTGGAAGGCCTCTGGGCCAACATCTGATAGGGGCGAAATCTCGCTATAATCCTATTGAGAAGGAGTGCTTAGCTCTTGTCTTTGTCGTTCAGAAGACACGACATTATTTGGTCGGCCAAACCATACATGTCATTTCCAGAGTGAATCCTTTACGTCTTCTCATGATGAAACCAGGATCATTGAATTCAAGATTAGCTAAATGGGCGCTTCTTTTGTCTCAATATGACATGCTCTTTATCTCTCAGAAGGTGGTTAAAGGCCAGGCACTTGCAGAGTTCTTGGCTGCTCATCCGGTTCCGGAAAGCTCAAAACTTCATGAAGACATTCCAGATGAACCCTTTGAATCTAATACAACTTTAGAGGATGAAGTTTGGCAGATGTTCTTTGATAGAGCATCACGAATAGGTCCTAAAGGCAGGATCATTGCCGGCGTGGGGGTTGTGTTTATCTCTCAACAAAATCATATCCTTTCTAGAGCATTTTCTCTGACGGAATCATGATTTAACAATGTGGCAGAATACAATGCTCTAATTATTGGTCTTCAGCTTGCCCACAAAATGGGGGTATGCTACCTTGAAGCTTACGGCGATTCAAAACTGATTATCAATCAGGTTAAAGGCGAATATGAGGTCCATCACGAGGATTTGGTACCTTATTATCACACAGTCATCGAAATGGCTAATCTGTTTGATGACTTTTAAATCGGGCACGTATCTCGATCTCAGAATACTAAGACGGATGCTTTGCTACATTAGCAACAACACTAGCCTTGCCAGTCGACACCGAGTATCACCTTACAGTGGCGACTCGACACCTTGCCTACTCTAAACATATGTTAAGAACCAGAGACGTCTATAATATCTCGACGAATCTTGAACTAAGAGATTGGCGATTTTCTTCATCGACTATGCTCTACATGGTCTGCTGCCAAACAACCCCAAAGAAGCGACATCTATCAGACGAAGGTCTCTCCGTTTTTACTATGATCCAACTCTAAAAACACTTTACCGTCATTTATACTCCATCACCTTTCTAATTCAGAAGCACAAGAAGTGCTTAAAGAAGCACAGGACGGCATATGCGAAGCTCATCAGCCAGGTCCAAAACTTAAAGATCGATTGCACAGGCTTGGATATTATTGGCCAACCATGATAGCCGATACCATCCAATATGCACGAAGGTGTAAAGCATGCCAAATCCATGTAGACTTCATACATCAGCCCTCAGAGTTGCTCCATCAACTTTTGCTTCATGGCCATTCAAAGCATGGGGAATCAATGTCGTAGGGCCAATCAGCCCTTCTTCGACAAAAGGACACTGGTTTATCCTTACGATAACCGATTACTTTTCAAAGTGGGCAGAAGTTATACCACTGGTTGAAGTTAAAACTTCTGATGTGGTTAATTTCATCAAACACCATGTCATCCATCAATTTGGTGTCCCTAGGCGGATCATCCATGATAACGGTCCCCAGTTCATAAGCCAGGTATTCTATCGATTCTGCGATAAGTACCGAATTCAGAATATGGCTTCAACTGCCTATAATCCTGCCGCTAATGGCTTGGCAGAAGCTTTTCAACAAGACAATCATTAAGCTACTCAAAAAATTTATTTTCTCGAATAAGCGAGATTAGAATGAGAAGCTTAGTGAATGTTTTTGGGCCTACCGAACTACGGTTCGGACCCCGACAGGCAATATGCCTTTTTTCCTAGTATACGGGTGTGAAGCAGTCATACCGTTAGAAATACAGATGACATCATTACGAGTCGCTCTGATCACTAAGATCACATCAAAGGACAATGATCGGTTGCATCTTCAAGAGCTCGAAGCCCTAGATGAGAAGCGGTTACAAGCTCAGCAACACATTGAGTTGTATCAAGCTCGGATCTCAAAAGCCTTCAATAAGAAGGTCAAACAAAGAGTCTTTCAGAAAGAAGATTTAGTTTTAACCGTTAGACGACCGATGATCATGACGCACAAAACCAAAGGCAAATTTTAGCCCAAATGGGAAGGACCGTTTGTAATAGAAACAGTCTATTCAAATGGAGCATATCGCCTTATGATTTCATATGGTGATTTACTCATGATGCCGATCAACGATAAGTTCTTAAAGAAGTATTATCCTTGATAGGATCCTTCTCATGATCAAGTTAACATTACACCTCTGATCAAGACCTTCAAATCTGAGATATGCAGAAGGAGCGCCCCTCTCTTTCTCTAAACGAGATCATACGACCGTAAACCAGTATAGAGCGGATCGTACACTGGTTATCTCAAAGAAGAATCAAGGTTACAAAAATAGTAATCAGATATTCCAACACCTCTAACGGTTAAGGATAAAGGAAAAAGTTGGCTTTTAAGCCCAACATAAGTCCTTGACAACTCATCATGTTGAGGGGAATAGCATGGCTAGCCCGACTCAAACGATAGGGTAAAGGCATATCAAATCCGTTGACAGCTGAGGATTTGCTAAAAATTCTAAGGAACCTGTTCCCATTTGATTCCCTCTCCAAAATCACTTACCAATTCTCATCCATGGAATGATAAGACCACATATAAAGAACGCTGAATTCCTACAAAGTTCTTTTTGTCACGTTAACATTACACCTCTGACATATGATCTTTTATGGGATTCACTTCCTAGCTTCCCAGCGAGTTTATGAGTCCCACTCAGTCTTTAGTGGACTTTTCTTTATGTCAAGTTAACATTACACCTCTAACAAATTGCTTTACGAATTCCTACGAAGTTCTTTTTGTCACGTTAACATTACACCTCTGACATATGATCTTTTATGGGATTCACTTCCTAGCTCCCCAGCGAGTTTCTGAGTCCCACTCAGTCTTTAGTGGACTTTTCTTTTTGTCAAGTTAACATTATACCTCTGACAAATTGCTTTACAAATTCCTACGAAGTTCTTTTTGTCACGTTAACATTACACTTAACATTACACCTCTGACATATAATCTTTTATGGGATTCACTTCCTAGCTCCCCAGTGAGTTTCGGAGTCCCACTCAGTCTTCAGTGGACTTTTCTTTTTGTCAAGTTAATATTACACCTCTGACAAATTGTTTTATGAATTCCTACGTCACGTTAACATTACACCTCTGAATATGATCTTTTATGGGATTCACTTCCTAACTCCCCAGCGAGTTTCTAAGTCCCACTCAGTCTTTAGTGGACTTTTCTTTTTGTCAAGTTAACATTACACCTCTGACAAATTGCTTTACGAATTCCTACGAAGATTTTTTTATCACATTAACATTACACCTCTAACAGATGATCTTTTATAGGATTCACTTCCTAACTCCCCAGCGAGTTTCTGAGTCCCACTCAGTCTTTAGTGGACTTTTCTTTTTGCCAAGTTAACATTACACCTCTGACAAATTGCTTTACGAATTCCTACGAAGTTCTTTTTGTCACGTTAACATTACACCTCTGACATATGATCTTTTATGGGATTCACTTCCTAGCTCCCCAGCGAGTTTCTGAGTCCCGCTCAGTCTTTAGTGGACTTTTCTGGTTGTCACGTTAACAATATACCTCTGACAATTCCTTCCAATTCTCATACAAATTTTGAGCTTGGTGTTTTCTCAATCGGTTATGTCCCCGTGACCTCTGAACCGATAGATAGCCAAGTCTCATCTTTTAATCCAATAAGGACTATTTTTCTCAAATGTGTGACTGATTTTCTCAGCTTATCACCGCTGATTGGATTAGTTATATCATTATTTCGTTTCCTATTAGAGGACTGCAATACAACTTGAAAGCAGGCATTGAAAATTCAAAAGATAAAATAAGTTGAAAATGCAACAGGGGAGTCAAATAAAACCACTTTTTATTGATTCCAAAAGAGGGATACATGAATGCACAGATTACAAGCTACGACGATGCTTCATAGGACTTGATCCATTCTTCAAGAGTGGCCAGCCTAGTTTTCCTCTCTTCAGCAGCCCTGATAAGCGCCTGCGACCTCAACTCGGCCTCATTAAAGCTCACTGTCTGGGCCAAACGAGCTTCAATTTCAACCAAAGTGGCCCTCTGTGCTAGCTCCTGCCGCAAGACTTCGTCATTCTGGGCCTTAAGCCGCTCAAGCCAAGCAATCTCTTCAAGACGCACTGGTTTAGCCTTGGACAAAAGAAGATTAGCCTTCCTGATCATTTCCTTGGCCTTTTCAATTTTATCCTCAGCGTCAAGAAGAGCACAGCTAGAAGCGTCCATGGCATCCCCGACCTCTACCTTCCTTGTCTCCAAGGATTTCAAGTCAGAAGAAATTGCCTTAGCGGCTTCTTGAGCGGCGAGATGAGCTTCATGCATTTGAGCAGTAAGGTGCGCAAGATGTTCGTTAACTGAAGACTTCAGATTTGAATGGTTAAGATGGCGCCATTCGTCCATATCTCTCTCGAGCCTGTCTATCAGAAGCTCCAATGTGGCGGCTTGGTTATCCCTTCCAAAGTCTCGGATGCTGTTAATGCTTCGAGAGAGGACCACTTTTAAAGCAGAAAATGAGGTAGTCGAGCCCTTCAAGACCAAAGCAATGGAACGCTTTAAGCCCTTATAAAAGCTGTCGACTAACTCAGCCATGAATTCGTTCTCGGCCTCAACTACGCCCGATGACCGAACAGCTTCTGAAGACAAAGCTTCTACCGGTTTCACTGACATTACTGTGGAAGGAATAATAGAAGCACTGGCTGGAGTAATATGAGGGATCATCGGTGATCTCGTAGGAGTCCTCATTGAAACCAGTACACTAGCCACAATCGAAGTAGGGCTAGTGACTATTTCTGGGAGAGCTGGCTCAACCACCAGTGTTGGAGAAGTAGGACTGGTAATCACCTTCAGCTCCTCACTGGCCAAGATAGGCGGCACTAGCGAAACCAATGGCACCTCACTTACCAATATAGTTGGAAGGGAGGTTGGTTCCGTGACTACTGTTCCCTCAATCCCCTTTCCTCTAGCCGGTTCAGGCTGATAAGAGGGCAACCCATGATACAAAGCATCCAACTGGGCAACCCATGATACAAAGCATCCAACTCAGCAGCATCCGTCGCGGTCGAAGTACTTACTTCACCCCTGGTTCCCTCAGAAAGATTAGTTGACTCTCTTGAAGTCAATGCACCCAGAGGCGGAACACCTGTAGCAAGATTCTGTTTAAGCAAGGCGTAATGAATATCACGAGAAGAATTACTTACAAAAGGTCAAAGCACTACCAAAAGATGATATCGCCTCAATTGCCGTGACCGCAATCTCTCTCCGAACTTCCTCGACAGCGGCATCAGCCTCCTCAGGCTCCATTGGCAGAGTCAACACGGACGGCCAGCCCACCTTCGATCGCCGAACCCTCGGTGGTCCACACAAAAGAGCTGGAGGCCATAGGGCTTCCTTTTGAAGTCCCAACACTTGAAGGACCTACATCGGCAACATCACCTCCAGATTCTTCCAAGACAGCGAAATAGCTAGCCTCATCGCCTTCTTTATAAGTGAACAGGGAATCATAATGTTCCCCCTGTTCTCCCGCAGCCTCAGCTCTCGGGTCTCTCACCGCCTCAGTTCTTGAATCATGAAGTAAACAATGAGCTGTATGGAATATATAAGAGTGTATTGCAAGAACGGAGCTGATCTTACTCAGGTCTGGACAACTTTACCAACAGTCTGCCTAGGAGCAGATAGCTTAATGACTAATAGAGCAGGAGGAAGAGACACTGCAGATGATTCGCCCTCTGCAATAACAGTAGGAACGTAGCGACGAGGCTTCTTCACTACCCTCTTCCTACGAGATCCACCTTCCCGCTTTCGCTTGAAGTGGACGTCAGGATCTTCTTCCTTCACTTCTTCCACACCAACATGTTCCACGGGGGCTGTACCTACCCCACCAGAGCAGCCGCTAGAGCCTCAACACCTGTATCCGTTTCAAAGCGGGGACTTCCTACATCCGAGGCTTCACTATTATCAACAGCAATAAATTCCCTGAGGCCTAGAATGCGGACCCTCTTACCCTCGCTCTTCTCAGTGACCTTCCGCTTCAACCGCTGAAAGATCAACTTCACACCAAAGGAATTAATAGAAAACCCAGTTGGCGTGGAGTTCGAAGTTTTATCCACTGACAGAATCCCAGGGTTGTTAGAAGGTTCGGAGTCCTTAGCGGTATGCACAGTCGTACCTCAGTACAGCCAGCAATGTAGAACCGCCATGCACGAGCTCCATCGATGAGGCTCCCCATAAAGGCCAGACTGCTGTTCGGATTGCCTACATATAGTTGGTCATACCCAAACTGACGGGCAAACCGACTCGGAATATAGGGCTCCAGGTAACAAGTGTCCCTGCTTGTATACAACAAGTGGGATGGCTGGATGCTAACCAACCATTCGAAGACTCGCCGACTCAATGACGTCTGCCCTTCCCCTACATCCTTGAATTCTTCACCATAGCCTGCATCACGAATGTAAGAAAGCATTGAAAAAGGCTGTAGACGTCATGGCGGCACAGCAGTTTGCAGACCCCAGCCACATAAGTCCGTGACCACGAACACCCCTCGAATCGACGGAGAAGCTCCATTGAACACCTTCTAGGGGCTCCTCACCAGCCTGGATCATGGAGGGGCAGTGAAGGGCGAACCATGCCATCAAATAAGTATATGGCAAACCAATTCTGGGGTTTGGTCCATCGCGAGGCAAGATAGTCCCCTTTCCCCGCTTCGTTGTTGGTGGCCTACAGAAAGCCTCCGTCAATGCACGAAGGCCCCTTTGAATACAGCACACCATGGCTGAAAGAAGTCCAAGAGAACGACCATGGACTAGACGAACAGTAGGTAATAAGACAGTCAGATGAATGACATCACCAGACGAAGATGGCACCACGCATCTCTTCAACCAAACCATTAAAAAGCCAGCTAGAAGTGCCTTTCGGGACGTCGGTCGACGAGCCTGGTGATGGAAACTCTGAAGAATATCACTTTTCTCATAGGGCTCGTCATCTTCTTCCAAAATCAAATCCCATTGGAGTGCTCTTGCATCCTACGAGAGATGTCTTCATCTGCGACTCCACAGTGAGCTGCTTCGGGAGTACCTTCCAAGTCAGGGAACAGATAATTTTTCCAGCTCTTCAAACTGCATGAGGCTCCCTTATGGCTCCCATGCATGCTTGAGCAAATGTAAAGGTGGCACATCAACTTCCGATAAGTCTCAAACAAGGCGGGCACCTGTTTCTCCAGAAGTGCCAATTCCGCCTCACACGGGAAATATTCTTCATATGGGAGAAACTCCAAAGGCAGAGCAGAGCGCCCACATCTCATGCAAAGCCATGCCCAATTCTCCAATAGGGGTGAAGAAGGTCCCTGTAGCCAGGCAGTACAACTCAAAGATGGAATAGAAGTTCGTTACACTCATCTGAATGCTATAACAGGTCGCCCTGACGGCCTCGTAAAGTCCCAACCTCTCTAGATCTTCTTCAAAATGGGCAAGGATGTATAAAGTCAAATCCCTCCACCATGCCTGGGAGGATGAATCCACCCAGGGGTCCTGAAATCAGTGGCTGAATAATTTCCATAAACCTTAAAAAACTGATTCCTAAAAGTCTGAGCCACTGCGGGATTTTCTCCCTCTGGGATGTCCGAAGTACGTTCCCAGGTTGGAGACCCAATATACAGCGAGGAGGACCCCCCTCGTATAACCAGGGGATGGAGCTATCAACTTCCCCACGTGAACGGAGTCAGTAGTCCGAGTTACTTGCCACTGCATCTTCCGAGCCCTCGTCACACATTGAAAGAAGGACAAGGGAAAATGCCACTTGCTAGATGGCAGATAGTACTTCTCACCATCCAATTTGAAAATCCACTGCTCCTCTCCGGCTAGCAGCTGGTGATCGTTGTCTGGCGCTGCATCTCCAAAATGAAGCCAGGCTTCCGATAGATTCTCCAGAATCTTCAAGGGGAGCAGTAGTTAAGATGCTCCTCATGGTACGCTAATCCCCAGCATGAATAAGTGCATCCCAGTCAGGAGCGCTCCGCTCGCTGAATAGTGAAGCCTTCCCTTGGAACTGCAGGCTGACATGTCGTCCAACCCCCTGGCTGTCACCAAAGAGACTGTTCTGTTGGCCTAGAGGCCTTCCACTCTCGTTTTGAAGATGATTAACTCATGTAGTTATAGTTTACTAATAATCTTATGATATTTAGTTTCAGATATTTAACCAAGATATTAGTAGGTGATTAGCTTCAATAAAGGTATTTTGGAGCTTTCACATGGTGATACAAGAGCTCGAGCGTCAAGTTCATATCTAGCACTCGGTTGGAGTCAAGCTCGTTGATCGCGTTTGGATCGAGTCAAATTGGAGACGGCGTTCTACAAGAAGGCTTCGGTTTGTTTAGTTAAGATTTAGTTTAGATCCATTGTAAAGATTGATAGTGGGATATGCTCATGTTCACAACACACACACACTTGTTTTAAGTTTCATGTTTATTGGTTTTAGTTTTCGGTTTAACCGATCTTGGTTTTCATGAATAGAATTGAATCAAAACAAGTTTACATGGTTTAATGTATATTAGATTTGATCTATATACATATATGCTTCATCTATTTAGAAAAATTTATTTTGATACACTATTCATGTGTTTGGAGTTTTGTATTTAGACAAAACCTATTTTTGGATTTAATGTCAAAAACATAGATATAATACCTCTCATGTATATTGGATTCTATCCATATACTATATGCTTCAAAATTGTTTAAATATCATGTTTTTGTATTTACATGTGTTTTGGAAAATCGGATTTCATTTCAAAAATCTAAGTTTTGAAAAATACAGAATTTAGTTTAAGGCAAATTTTTCAAGTGACAAAAAATGGTTCAAAATGTTTGTAACATGATTTGATTTTTACTCAAACATGTTTGTTTTTCAAAGATATAACAAGAACTGATTTTTGTGAAATTTATGTGATTTTATGAGATTTATTTGAAGTTAAAATATCGAGTTTTTAAATCCTGAAAAATATCCCTGCCAGGCTCTGGCGGTCAACCGGGACGATCGACCGGACCAGTAGTCGGTCGACCGGGCCGGTCGACTGATGTGCACAAGACATACACAAAGGCCAAGTGATTTGGCCGGTCGACCGACTGAAGTCAGCCCACTCTCGGGTGTGGCCAATCGACCAGGCGGTCGACCATTCACTTTGGCCCAGTCTACCGGGCGGTCGACCGGCCAGAGAGCAATTGCTCTCTGGATCTGGCATGGTCGACCGGCCGGTCGACCGGAGGGCTGAACAGTCGATTTTTTAACCGTTGGCCAGTTGACCGGTCAGTCGACCGGAAGGGCATTCTGGCCCTTTTCAGCTGCCAATGGGCAGATTTTCAAATGGGTTATAAATATCCCATTTGAGTTGGTTTTTAATAAGATTTCAAGAGCCATACATTCTAGTGTTTTAATACAAGTTTTCAAAAGAGTTTTTAAGCTAAAAGATTTATCTTTTATTTGTTTTAAAGGGTTGGAAAAATCAAGAAAAGGAGAAGTCTTTGGTATTGGTTTTGATCTTCACTTTATATTCATTCTAGAAGTTTTCTCAAGAGCTTTTCTTTGAGTTTTTGATTTTCAAACTCTTTATTTCTCACACTTGAGCTTGTCATTCTATCCTATCTATAGGATCTTTGTTTAGTGAGAAAAGAATTGGTTTGTAGTTGTTAGACCACTAAGTTGTAAACCTTCCATTGATTGTGATATCCCTCTAGTGAGAGGTGATTGAGTTGTATCCCTCCAGTGTAAGGTGATAGTGAAAGTGGTATTTGGCTCCCTCTAGTGAGAAGTGGAGATTGTGTTGGAATCCCTCAAGTGTGAGGTGATTGTGTTTGAGTGGCTTTGTGTCTATCCCTCTAAGTGTAGAGGTGATTTGTTTTGTGCCTTGCCTCTAAAAGTAGAGGTTGTATTGGTTGAGAGAGGATTTATGTACTCCCAATTGTAATTTCCCCAAATCCTTAGTGGACGTTCCCTGTGTGGGAAGTCCTGTGTGGACGAGTTAGTGGAAATCCTTCTGTGTGAAGGCGGGGACGTAGAGCAGTGTGGTCGAACCTCGAACATATCTCGGTGTTTGCATTTGATCCACTTTCTATTACTCTCTCTCTCTCTTACTTTGTGCATTGCTTCATATTGTCATATTATATACATGCTTGGTTTGTTTGTGTGCCTCACTTGTGTTTAACCAAGAGAGCTTCATATAGCACCTTAACTCTTATTCAGAGGAATTCAGAGGAGTTAGTCCAGACCCTTCACTGGGAATTCAGCTACACTCGTTGGTTACAGTAAGTGTGTTGCATTAAGTTTTTAATTTTCGCATTATTGTTCATAGATTAGCCGTACACCTATTCACCCCCTCTAGGTGTACTTTCATGTTCAGAGGACCAGGAGTATAGTGCACTGGAAAGATAAGAAGAAACTATATTAGTTCATTTACTGAAGAAAGCTAAGGCAAGAAAAATAATTTTGCCAAGGCGTAGTTTCGCTCCTCGAGCGAAGCAAGCCCACTTTTTAGTTTCGCCCCGAAGCTCAACTCCACAACCACAGGATGCAGAAAGAATATCTAAGTATTAGCTTCGCTCTGAAAGCTTGGCTCAACGTGAAGGAGTCCCAAGAGCTAACTTCGCCAGAAGAATACTGCTGCTTAAAAATTATTTCGAGGGCATTAAGGTCCTTTTTCAACCGCGCTTCTAAGGTTAACTTTGCATCCTATAATCCAACAGGATGTCAACCGCCTAAGGGATAGCTTCGCCTGGAAGCTTGAAGAAGAGACCCTTCGGTTCTCAAATTCCTAAATCAAGAAATCAAGGGAAATTAAGGGAGTTGAACTCCCTAAAATCACGG
This sequence comes from Agave tequilana, assembly GCA_038442645.1. Taxonomy (NCBI): domain Eukaryota; kingdom Viridiplantae; phylum Streptophyta; class Magnoliopsida; order Asparagales; family Asparagaceae; genus Agave; species Agave tequilana. Next base: position 47,708 of record JAVJIF010002820.1, read on the forward strand.
GATCACGATTGACCGCTCTAGATTAATCAAGGGTAACCGGAAGTTGCTTCAAGAAGAGATGAAAATCTCTGAATAAAGAGGGAAAGATCCCTACCCGCGATAGGTCGTTCGATGACCGGAGGAGGAGAGGGTCCCTCCGTCGTAGAGGTTGCTACCTCTTTTCTTGCTCGTCCTTTGGGAGCCATCGGAGAACTGAAGAAGTTCTTGAATTATCAAACGAAGAAGAAAGCAGAAGAAGAGATTTAGAGTTCTCTGAAAATTCAAAGAGAAGTGATTCCTTCTCTTTCAGCCTAATCGGGCTTTTATAGGCTGATGATTGCCTAAACTCTGCCTCCTCGAAAGGAGCGCATGGGTCGTTTCAAATTAATTTGAAACGGGGCCTAAGCTCCTTTCCGAGAAGCGCTGCTTCAACCCCGCTAAGGGCTAACTCCGCCGTGAGCTCAGTGTTGACTTTGTGCGACACTTGGATAACTTCGTTGAGAAAAGTACCTTAAGCTTCGGCTTCGCGAAAATTCTGCGATAGCTCCGCCAGAGATTTGTCCCTGACTTAGTTGGGTGTCAGTCTCTAACTTCGCCGGAAGTTTAGCTCCGCTGAGAGCTTCTAATTCCTCCTAAGGAAAAGACTTACCCAAGCTTGTCCACTCTTGGTGTTCTCAGATCAAAAGAAGGGAAACAAAGCAGATAAACAGAAAATAAACATTTTATTTGATTCAAAAGGGAAGATACATTGACGTTACATCAAAGTGGTCTTTCGTACAACCGAACATTGCTCCAAAGGCATACAGGTGGTCCTATCTACTTCCAAGCCAAACCACTGGACACAAAAGGCCTTCCTCCTGCACAAGGCCGTAATCCTCGCATAATGGCAGATTTTGTCATCAAGAAGCTGGATCTTCTTTGATGAAAATTGGCAAAAGAAGGATCCGAGACCTTACAGGTGACGTCCGCTTTCCCGAAGTGGATCATCTCGGATAAGCGACCACCAGCCCCTTTCTGAAGTGGATCATCTCGATAAGCGACTACCAGCCCCTTCTCGGAGTGAATCATCTCGGGTAAGTGACTGCCAACCTCCTCAGGGAACACGCATCAGCTGCTCCAGTTTGTTTCTCCTGCTTATGGTCAGAGCTTCAACTCGAAGATCAAGAGGCAATTTTCTAGTCTCTTTCATCAAGACAAAAGACTGACGGGCACAATTCACCGCAACGCAAACGGGAAACAGGTTAGCATTAAATCAAAAAGAAAGCTGCGAAAACGAAGTGCTAAGTTAAATTCTTTGGATGAAGCGATTCATATCCGATCCAGTGGTGCTTCAATTAAGCAGAGGATAGCCTCGCTTGCACAGTGACGATGGACTAACTCAGCATAAGCCAAGTCCTAGCCCCACCTATATGGCAAAACTGGCCTACGTGGCGGATTTAACAGGCAGATTAAATAGATTAAAACAGGAACTCTGCATGGGAAAGTCTGTTTCTAATCAAGCGAGAATGATAACTTCGTCGAGAAGCTGGAAAATAGGGCTGAAACACTGCTCTGCAAATCAGTCAGATACAAAATGAAGAATAAGGGAAATCAATCCCTGAGGCAGCTGATAAAGCTAAAATAAGAGAGATAAACTCCCTAAATTTACTAGTCCATTGGTGAAGTCTCTGGATGACCAAGACTTACCAGTTCTTGGCCGGTTAATAACCAGAGTGGGCACCCCCACTATTTCAGAGATCTGAGTATCCTTCTCTGAACAACCAGGAGATGTGATGAATGGACTGTTTCCTTGAAGAGGACTTCAAGTGTCCTATTTATAGGCCTCATGGCCTGATCACACCGCCGCTACTTCAAACTTAAAAGCGCGAGCGAATTTAAGGCATTCAAGCACTGAGCCTTGAGAAAGGGAATAGTCTCCCTCGAAAATGCGCACAGAAGCAATGATCTTCCTTGTTAATGCAGGAGAGGTTATTCTAATCTCAAGAAAAAGGAGCAATCCTTCTCGTAACTAGCCAAAAGGCAGTTAGCCTCGGGAAGGAACGTCGTTCCAAAACTGATTTGAAGCGAGGTTACTCCAGGAGGCCCAGCCGCGAAGCTACCCAGAATCGTGAATCTACATGATTTCTCGGCGAGCTTATTCCAATCTGGAAGCAAGATTGAAAGCGAAGCTGAACTCAACCACTATGGCGATGTTCGTACTTCACATACCATCAATCAAAGCAATTCAAAGTATTTCGGAGTCTGAACCTGTAACGCCTCGATCCCGCAGGTACGGGAACGTTATGGCGACGTACATACGTAGGGCGAAAACCCTCACGTACGTACGCTAAGCCTCAGTACAGGACAGAACCTCCATATATACATGAGTTCCAGCATGAAATAAGTATAAAAATACCTGCAGAAAGAGGTTAGTGATCATAACTGATATAAAAATAGGGATCAATAAGATAACAGGAACAAAGCACAAAGATACCTATGAAGGGTCTCGATGGTAAAGTCTCCCATGTGAATCCAATGAACAATCTGACCAAACGGTAACTCGGATCTCCAACCTGGGCACGCAAACCCAGGGTCGTCAGAAAGCGACCTAGTGAGTGGTAAAATGAAGGAGGCAGTAATATATATAATAGTAATACAAGAACGATACATAGATATATTACATGATGTTGTCCTAGTGATACCATATAATAAGTATAGAATACGCAGTAGAAAAATATAGCCATGTCATCTTTTAATACCATCAATACCTAGCTGGTTATCATCGGGTCATGTCTATAGTCTTATCCAGTTTATATCATGAATAATATTGTTTAGTGGAACATGCCAGTGGTGACGTGATAGAAGTGAACATGCAGATGGACATATGCAATATGAACATGTAGGTGGGCACATGCAATATAACACAATACTGTGTTGTGCATATACAATAATGATGTCTACAAGGTATACAAAAAGTAGAATAGATGCAATGCAGAACATGTGTAGTATGCCACCACAGAAAGAGTAACATGTATTAGGCAAAGTAACAAAAATACATGTAACATGATAGCGGATAAATTATCAGGACCAATAACAAGATAGCATACATGTATCAGGCAAGTCAGGTTTTTCAGACAATAGTAGCAATCAGTACCGCCTGCTATTTTAATCAATCTCTTCCAGTGTCTCATACCATTGGCAGTTCACACTGGAGCCCGCACTCCAGTCGAACCCATCCGGACATGGCCTACGGGTACCATTATCCAAACGAGAGAGTGACCAAATAACAAGTGTTCTCGACGTCACTATTGTGTTTATACTGTTTTATTATGTTAATTGGAAACCCATGGTTGAGGAGTTCTTATCGGGTGGGTGTATCCCGTGCATACCCGGGACAACGGCCTTAAACAGACCCCTAGCTGCTGAGACCAGGGCCAGCCCGCTAGAGCTGTAACATGTAACGGGAATCTCAATGAGCTAAAACAATAACGGGATGCTCATGAGTAATAGACGGTAGCCAGCACTACCCCGTCCCCTGCAGTGGGACAAACAATGGATCCAGACATCCACCCGATATGATCTAATCAACCGTCAAGTCTCTCTCATACCCAAGTTAGCTTTATGATCTGATATGTCAAGTATACAATGTCACAAAAACAAATACATAATACGGGTAACATGATAACTGGACCTGAGCTCTGTTGATAGCATAGAATAATATAACGGGAAACGGGAACAATATAACGGGAATAATATAACAGGAAACGGGAACAATAGATGGGGATTCCACATATCGCGTATCAACAGCTCTCATGTCCAGTAACGGGAATATCCATATCAGTAACAAGAAACAATCATATAACATGAATACGGTAACATGGAACAATAATACATGTAATCTGAGCGGAATCCATATGACAAGAATAAAGAAACCATCCATGCATGTGTAACAGTGCTATGCCGAGAATCCATGTGACGATGATAATAATATGACATGCGGTAGTCCGTGCATTGGTATATCCGTGTACCCATGAAACATAAATGTGTAGCAATAATCCGTATAACACATCGGTATCTTGATAATAACAATAATATGGAATGTTATCCGTACTCGTGGAACATAGATGTGTAGCCATAAGTTTGCAGAGCACTAATCCATGTAATACCAGTGGTCCGTGTATCGTGTAATACCATGTCCTGTGACTTACCGTAACGGTGTCTAGCATGATTGTCTAGTAACAGTGTAGTGTAATCGTATATTTATGGCTCAGTATGCATGTCACGTAACTGTGATACACAACATGTCATAAGAGTGTGCAAGCATATGACGACCTAGTGGCCCGAGTGGCAGCTGCTGTGCAAGTAGAATGACTGTGTCCGAGTTGTCAATGTCAGTATTTATTATTATTATTATTACCTCCTTATCTTTATTCTAAATCAGGAAATACCTAAAAATATTCTAGGTTATTCTTATTACAATGCATGTCTAATCATTATCAGTTAATAATTAGTAGTTACCGTATTTTATCCATAATCATGATTTGTCACAGAAAGCAATCAATTCCTATCCCTAAACATGATAAAAGATAATTTATAAAATAAAAACACTCACAAATTAGTCATGGGAAGGTAGCTCTCTTTCCCACGATCGCAATGAATCCAGAATCGTCCAAATCGGAGTCCGGATGTTCCCGATATCGCCCGAATACGAAAAGAAATAAAATGGGTTAAATATGTAATAAAATTATTGATATGCAAATAAGAAATAAGCACAGGGGTTTTCTGCAAATTACCTTTATTGGACCGGGTTGAATTGTAAATGGGTCGGGTTTGAGTTAAACCCGAACCCATTAGGTTTTCACCCAACAGAGCAACAGCAGCAGCAGCCGGGTGCTGCTGCTGCCGCCGCCCGCCGGCCGCCGCCCGGCCGCCCGGCCGGCGCGGCTGCCCCGCCGACGCCGGCGCCGCTCCGGCGCCGGATTTCCCCACGTGAGAGTAAGGGAGAGAGAGAAGTGGGTGGGGCTGATGCCCCCCCACCAGCACCGTCGGCCTGGCCGGCCTCCGGCGTGCCGCCGGCCTCCCCTGCTGGCAGTCTGCAGAGAGAGAGGGAGAAATATGGAGAGAGGGAGAGAGAAATGAAGAGGAAGAGAGAGAGAGAGAGAGAGAGTTTGGAGAGAGAGAGAGTTTGGAAGAGTGAGAGAGAGAATAAAGGAGAGAGAGAAAGGAGGGAATTTTATAAAGGAGGGGGAAGAGTCGGTGGAGAGAGGCAGTGGGGGAATTCGCTGGAAGAAGGAAGAAGGAAAGAAAAGAAAAGAAAAGAAGATTAAAAATTAATATTTTATTATTATTAAATTGACCCGATATTCGACCAGCTCCTAACGGTGCCCAAAAATTATAGAAAATAGAGAATATTACCTTGAGACGGAATATGAAGACGGTTTGCAGAAATTCTATCCGGTTTGCAAATTAAAAATCTCGGAGTGTCTCGTTGATACCAGGCGACACTGGTTTGGCCGGATTTTCGATAAATTCAGAAAAATCTCCAAAATACCCAAACGTAGCTCATGTGATTTTAAGACATATGGTGAAAGCCGATTCTCAAAATACAACTCCATTTGTGAATTAAAAATCGTAAAGCCGCTTATCGGTATCGGTCGACACCGACTACGGAGATTTTCCAAAATAATCCAGAAAAATTCCAAAAAATCCTGAAAAATCTAAAATATTAGAAATAATTTTTGAAACTGAAATCGGCTCAATCGGACTACTATGGAGGTCAAATCAATTTTGTACGTCGTATCGCATACGGATACTGTGATACGTACATCAGGGAGCAGGGGGTTACATTTCTCCCTACCTTACAAAAAATTGCGTCCTCGCAATTTCCATTCAGGTGTGAGAACAATATTTCCAGCCCCAAAGCCTAAATGTTACGGGTCCACGACACTTCAGCTGCACACTCTGCTAGCTATAAGGAGCTCGGGATGGAGAAGTCTGGAGTGAACTAGCATGAACAGAGTGGAAGCAATAAGATGCAAAGAAAACGAGAAGGAAATCGGATATTCTGGTGGACAACTGTCAGGAAGGAATACAAAAGAGTCAAAGAATGACTTGTCAATGACATGGTATTCTTGTATTTGTCGCTGGAATCCCAAATTCAGATACAGACAAGCTTGACTCTGCATCTGATTGTACTGTTGGTAAGAGCCCGAGTATTGACCCAGGTGGTTACCCACACCAGGTGTGAACCTAGGCTCTGATACCACTATGTAACGCCCCGATCCCGCAGGTACGGGAACGTTATGGCGACGTACATACGCAGGGCGGAAAACCCTCACGTACGTACGCTAAGCCTCAGTACAGGACAGAACCTCCATATATACATGAGTTCCAGCATGAAATAAGTACAAGAATACCTACAGAAAGAGGTTAGTGATCATAACTGATATAAAATAGGGATCAATAAGATAACAGGAACAAAGCACAAAGATACCTATGAAGGGTCTCGATGGTAAAGTCTCCTATGTGAATCCAATGAACTATCTGACCAAATGGTAACTCGGATCTCCAACCTGGGCACGCAAACCCAGGGTCGTCAGAAAGCGACCTAGTGAGTGGTAAATGAAGGAGGCAGTAATATATATAATAGTAATACAAGCACGATACATAGATATATTACATGATGTTGTCCTAGTGATACCATATAATAAGTATAGAATACGCAGTAGAAAATATAGCCATGTCATCTTTTAATACCATCAATACCTAGCCGGTTATCATCGGGTCATGTCTATAGTCTTATCCAGTTTATATCATGAATAATGTTGTCTAGTGGAACATGCCAGTGGTGACGTGATAGAAGTGAACATGCAGATGGGCATATGCAATATGAACATGTAGGTGGGCACATGCAATATAACCACAATACTGTGTTGTGCATATATAATAATGATGTCTACAAGGTATACAGAAAGTAGAATAGATGCAATGCAGAACATGTGTAGTATGCCACCACAGAAAGAGTAACATGTATTAGGCAAAGTAACAAAAATACATGTAACATGATAGCGGATAAATTATCAGGACCAGTAACAAGATAGCATACACGTATCAGGCAAGTCAGGTCTTTCAGACAATAGTAGCAATCAGTACCGCCTGCTATTTTAATCAATCTCTTTCAGTGTCCCATACCACTGGCAGTTCATACTGGAGCCCACACTCCAGTCGAACCCATCCGGACATGGCCTACGGGTACCATTATCCAAACGAGAGAGTGACCAAATAACAAGTGTTCCCGACGTCACTATTGTGTGTATACTGTTTTATTATGTTAATTGGAAACCCATGGTCGAGGAGTTCTTATCGGGTGGGTGTATCCCGTGCATACCCGGGACAACGGCCTTAAACAGACCCCTGGCTGCTGAGACCAGGGCCAGCCCGCTAGAGCTGTAACATGTAACGGGAATCTCAATGAGCTAAAACAATAACGGGATGCTCATGAGTAACAGACGGTAACCAGCACTACCCCGTCCCCTGCAGTGGGACAAACAATGGATCCAGACATCCACCCGATATGATCTAATCAACCGTCAAGTCTCCCCCATACCCAAGTTAGCTTTATGATCTGATATGTCAAGTATACAATGTCACAAGAACAAATACATGATACGGGTAACATGATAACTGGACCTGAGCTCTGTTGATAGCATAGAACAATATAACGGGAAACAGGAACAATATAACGGGAATAATATAACAGGAAACGGGAACAATAGATGTGGGTCCACATATCGCGTATCAACAGCTCTCATGTCCAGTAACGGGAATATCCATATCAGTAACAGGAAACAATCATATAACATGAATACGGTAACATGGAAAAATAATACATGTAATCTGAGCGGGAATCCATATGACAAGAATAAAGAAACCATACATGCATGTGTAACAGTGCTATGCCAAGAATCCATGTGACGATGATAATAATATGACATGCGGTAGTCCGTGCATTGGTATATCCGTGTACCCATGAAACATTAATGTTGAGCAATAATCCGTATAACACATCGGTATCTTGATAATAACAATAATATGGAATGTTATCCGTACTCGTGGAACATAGATGTGTAGCCATAAGTCTACAGAGCACTATCCATGTAATACCAGTGGTCCGTGTATCGTGTAATACCATGTCCTGTGACTTACCGTAACGGTGTCTAGCATGATTGTCTAGTAACAGTGTAGTGTCATCGTATATCTATGGCTCAGTATGCATGTCACGTGACTGTGATACACTACATGTCATAAGAGTGTACAAGCATATGACGACCTAGTGTCCCAAGTGGCAGCTGCTGTGCAAGTAGAATAACTGTGTCTGAGTTGTCAATGTCAGTATTTATTATTATTATTACCTCCTTATATTTATTCTAAATCAGGAAATACCTAAAAATATTCTAGGTTATTCTTATTACAATGCATGTCTAATCATTATCAGTTAATAATTAGTAGTTACCGTATTTTATCCATAATCATGATTTGTCACAGAAAGCAATCAATTCCTATCCCTAAACATGATAAAAGATAATTTATAAAATAAAAACAATCACAAACTAGTCATGGGAAGGTAGCTCTCTTTCCCACGATCGCAACGAATCCAGAATCGTCCAAATCGGAGTCCGGATGTTCCCGATATCGCCCGAATACGAAAAGAAATAAAATGGGTTAAATATGTAATAAAATTATTGATATGCAAATAAGAAATAAGCACAGGGGTTTTTCTGCAAATTACCTTTATTGGGCCTGGTTGAATTGCAAATGGGTCGGGTTTGAGTTAAACCCAAACCCGAACCCATTGGGTTTTCACCCAACAGAGCAGCAGCAGCAGCAGCCGGGTGCTGCTGCTGCCGCCCTCGCCGGCCGCCGCCCGGCCGGCGCGGCTGCCCCGCCGACGCCGGCGCCTCCCCGGTGCCGCTCTAGCGCTGGATTTCCCCACGCGAGAGCAGGGGAGAGAGAAGTGGGTGGGCTGATGCCCCCCCACCAGCACCGCCGGCCTGGCCGGCCTCCGGCGTGCCGCCGGCCTCCCCTGCTGGCGGTCTGCAGAGAGAGAGGGAGAAATATGGAGAGAGGGAGAGAGAAATAAGAGGGGGAGAGAGAGAGAGAGATTTTGGAGAGAGAGAGAGTTTGGAAGAGTGAGAGAGAGAATAGAGGAGAGAGAGAGAGGAGGGAATTTTATAAAGGAGGGAGAAGAGTCAGTGGAGAGAGGCGGTGGGGGAAATCACTGGAAGAAGGAAGAAGGAAGAAAAGAAAAGAAAAGAAAAGTAAAGAAGATTAAAAATAATATTTTATTATTATTAAATTGACCCGATATTCGACCAGCTCCTAACGGTGCCCAAAAATTACAGAAAATAGAGAATATTACCCTGAGACGGAATATGAAGACGTTTTGTAAAAATTCTATCCGGTTTGCAAATTAAAAATCCCAGAGTGTCTCGCTGATACCAGGCGACACCGGTTTGGCCGGATTTTCGATAAATTCAGAAAAATCCCTAAAAATATCCAAACGTAGTTCATGTGATTTTAAGACATATGGTGAAAGCTGATTCTCAAAATACAACTCCATTTGTGAATTAAAAATCCTAAAGCTGCTTATCGGTATCGGTCGCACCGACTACGGAGATTTTCCAAAATAATCCAGAAAAATTCCAGAAAATCCTGAAAAATTTAAAATATTAGAAAATACTTTTTGAAACTGAAATCGACTCAATCGGACTACTATGGAGGTCAAATCAATTTTGTACGTCGTATCGCATACGGATACTGTGATACGTACATCAGGGAGCAAGGGGTTACAGAACCATTCCATTGCAGACTTACGAAACTTTGAAGGGGGTCTTGTTGACACTCTAAAAAAGACAAGATTCCTGATTGGCCTGAACAATGTCTAACTTGTTGACATTTACAAAAGACAAGTGACAGACAAGCTGACGACCAGTTCTGTACCCATCTCCGAGGGACAAATCAGCAACTTTGACTCTACTGATCCAGTGAAGCAGACAGTGAGCTCAGATTGTCTTTGAAGAGACCTAAGCAGACCTAAGATGCTAAGTTAGCTCAACACTTAGCAACACATAAGCCCAAGGGAATAACCTCACCTGAGAGGCTAAGTTTGTCTGACTTCGCCTTGGAGCTGTTCAAAGCTCTATCAGAGAGCTAACTTATAGCTTCACCAGAAGTGCTCAGTTAACTCCGCAGAGAGTTAGCTTCGCTCGAAGCCACACGCAACCGCGTAGAAGGATGGTCGGTAGCTTCGCCACAGATGTTTATCCAGCTCCGCTGAAGAGCTTTCTTCTGACTTTGCCAGATTCTTCTTTTAGCTCCGCTGTGAGCTCGCCGCGGTAGCTCCGCAGCGGGTCTGTTATGGTCAACTTTAACCAATTAAATCTCCAGATGAGATTAAATCTATTCAAGACCAAATCTAATCGAGATCAAATCTGAGATCAAATATGGCAGTTGCTTGCCATAATCTCTTGACTCTCCTAAAACAAGTAAGAAGATCAGGGGAGATCTTTCAGTTATTTGAAAAGAATCAAAACGGATCAGGAGATCAACATTACCTGCTATTCCTAGCTTTGCAGAAGCTGATCCTAGTCTCGCGGCAAGGCTACTTTCCAAATTTAAACAGATTGACTTAATCTGTTTCCAAATTTATGAAGGGACAATTGTACCCCTGCTCTCCCTATAAATAGCCCACCAGGGGTATATGAATACACACGGAGACACAGAGAGAGAGAGAGGCTGAAAAATAGAGATCTATTCTCTTACTTTCAAGAATTCAGAGAACTACTTCTCTAATCAGGGTGCTAATACCCTAAGATCCTCCTCCCCCCTCAAGGAATTTTCAGAACCAGGCGAGAAGGAATTCCCAAGCGGAGGCAGTTTGAGAAGTAACAAGAGGGTTCTACCAAACTTCTATTCTCCGATTCCCCGAACCAGGCGAGAAGGGAATCCCGTCAGGCAGCAAACTGACCGTCTGATCGATCGCATCGTCAAAGGGACAAAGTGGTCGCGCGCTGAACAGACTCCTATGTTGGCCCAAAGGCCATTAGCCCAATATCCCGATGAATATTTTGATGATAACAAACCATATTTAGTTATGTATTTAACAATTTTTTTGTTTAAAAGGATTTCAGGTTAAAACAGGTTGATTTGACGGCTCCACAATCAAGACTCACAAGTTTGGATGCCGCTAAAGATTTGCATTCCCAAGCTAAGCACATTAGAAAGCCTTGGGAACAAGACTTTGAAGAAAAGACCAAGTCAAGATCAAGACAATACCAAGATTTGTATTTTTACTTTTCTTTTAGATATTTTGTCAAAACCTAGATGTTAGAAGTAGAGTTATGGGATTATCACTTTCACACACTTTTTAGTTTTGTTCATGGCTTCAAAAAGAATTTCAACTTCTATTTCCAACTTAGTTCTAGAGTTAACATATTTTTGGAAATTAGTTTTAGAAAGTTTAAAGTTTTGGAAAACAAGGTTTTATCAAAGAGGATCTTTATCAAAATGTTTTAACATGTTAGAGTAGTGACTTATGATTATACTCCTATTTTTACAAGGTTCAAAACCTTAATCCAAAACATCAAACCCAAAATTCCAGGTTCTGGTTTCTGCAGAGTCTGATTTTTCAGATCTGACAGAAGCCGGTCGACCGTCCGGGTCGACCGACGTGCACCACTGTGCATGTGTGCACGTCGGCCGACCGCTCAGGTCGACCGGGCACTTTACAGTGCTCTCTGTTTGTTTGGGTCGACCGGGCGGTCGACCGATGTCCCCCAACGGTCAGAAATATGACCGTTGGCGGTCGACCGTCCCGGTCGACCGGAAGTTATCAGAAATTCTGACAGACTCCAACAGCTATATTTTTCTGACAGATTTTGTTGGGATCTCACCCCAACAAATTCTCTAGCTGTCTTACCCTGTTTTTCATTCCCTATAAATACTGGGACACTTCAACATGATATGACAACAATTTTTACAACATTTGACAAGTGATTTTTCAAGTCTTCATTTTAGAAAAAGATTTCCAAAGCCAAAATTTCCAAACACCCTCTTGAAGCTATACCTCTACTTCACTCTAGATATTTGCACTACACAATCCCAAATTCTACATCTACATATTGGTTATAGGATTGTGCTAAGTGAGCTATTTTTGATCAAGTGTGATCATCTTTCTTCTTGAGCGAAGTTGTAGAGGCATCGGCCTCAAGCGAGCGAGTTTGCTCCGGGTGGTGTTGCAGCATCACGAGAGATAGGACAAGTGTGTCCTTGTATTGGAGATCCAGTGGGATCAACAATAGTGAAAATCCTTCAAGTGTGAAGGCGGGGACGTAGAGCGTGGCTCGAACCTCGGAAACATATACTCGTGTTTGCGTTTGCTCGAATTTTCTCTAAACTCAAACTCCTTTATTTCTTGCACTACTTATTGTGTTTATTATTGCTAGTCTTTTAAATTAAGCAATTTGTTAAGTAGAATTTTTAATTCCGCATTATTGTCATATTTCATATAGCCATCACCTATTCACCCCCCTCTAGGTGATTTCAATTGGTATCAGAGCCTAACCCTACTATTTGGTTTAACCACCTTAGGGAGATCCATTCATTTGGTTATATATTTGTTGCATTTATATTTGATTGTGCATTCACATTTGTATTCATGGCATCCCTTGACTTTTCTAGCATCAAATCCCCACCTAAGTTTGATGGCTTGAACTTTCCTATTTGGAAGGTCAAGATGAACCTATTTCTAAAGTCCCTAGGTGTTAGAGTAGTTAGGGCCATAACTAGAGAATTTGTAGAACCTCTCACCGATGAGAGTTCATGGTCCGAGGACACCTCCAAGGACTATGAGGCAAATGCTAGAGCCCAATACGCCTTGACCCAAGCCCTAAATGAGGATGACCTAACTCGCATCATTAATTGCAAATCCGCATTTGAAGTTTGGAATATTTTGATTGTGACTCATGAAGGAACGTCACAAGTCAAAAGATCCAAGATTGACTTGTTGCGTTCTCAATATGAGAACTTCTATATGTTTGATAATGAGAGCATTGATGACATGCTCACGCGTTTCACCAAGATTACTAATGCCTTATCTTTTTTAGGTGACACAATCGACAATGACCAAAAGATAAGGAAGGTCATTAGAGCTCTTCCCAAAGCTTGGGAAGTAAAGGCTACCACCCTCAAGGAGCTCAACAATAGGAGGAGATGGACTTCTCCGGTTTCATCGGAAATCTCAAGACACATGAGATGGAGATGAAAGTAAGAGAAGAAAGGGAGGCGCCAAAGAAGAAAGCACTCGCCTTCAAAGCCACTCCAACCATTCATGAAGAGGATGACTCATCGGAAGATTGCGATGAGGATTTTGCTATGCTCATCCGGAAGGTGGGCAAGATGTTTTACAAGAAGGGGAGGCAAAGCAACTTCCGGAGAGGGAAACCTCAAGGAAGATATGAAAAGAAAGAGAAGAACCCGGTCCTTACTTCCATTTCAAGAAGATCGGACATCTTATTGCCGATTACCCCGCACTCCAAGCAACCACTTCCAAGAATGTCCCAAAGAAGAAAAGAGCAATGGTGGCCACTTGGGATGACACGGAGTCAGAATCCGAAGAGGAAATCGACGCCGCGCACATGTGCTTCATGGCACATGGGGAGGATGCAACTAAGGTAACTCTCGACAACTCTATAGATGATGATGAGTTAACAATGGATAAGTTAGCTCAATTTTTTGAAGAGTTACAACATAGATATGAGATTTCTCAATCTCATAATAAAAAGTTAAAAGGGAAAATGATACTTTGAAAATAAAATTGATATTGTAGTTAAAGAAAAAGATGATTTAGCTAAGGCTTTTAAGAATCTAAAAATTGATTTTGAAAAATATAAACTAGCTTGTAAAGGGAAAACCCCATTGCATCATGTAACAAAAATAAATTTTTGAAAATTCAAAAACGGGTTGATGTTTTAGATTCAACTCTTAAAAAATGTGCATTTGATTTAAATAAATTTGCATCAAGATTTTCCAAGGGAGTAACCCAAGGGAAACACACTCATCATACACATGCACGAAAACATGCACACTCACATAAGCATGCATACATGTATGGTAGTGGTAGAATTTATGTTTGCACGCATTGTGGCCGCAAAGGCCATTTAGAAAAATTTTGTTATGCTAAACATAATATACCAAGTAAACATGTTTAGGTTCGCCCCGGTACTAACCCTATAGGACCCAAGAAAATATGGGTACCAAAAGACCCACCAAATTTAAATGATACAGGTGGATCTTCATCCTCCAAGACTTAGGGGGAGACGGTGCCCGGGTGGTGGATGCAACAAGGCTCAAAGAACACATCGCGCTTGCATCGCTATCATGGAGGCACCTATTTTGGAGATTGCCCTCGTTTGGTAACCTCTCCATTTAAAAGTTTTTAATTTTGGTTATATATACAAATGCATAGGATTGTTAGTTTACTTTTATGCTACATTGATATATGTTAGTGTAAACCTACATCTCTATCATGATTGTATATATGCCATGTTTTAACTTTGATATCTTATCTTTTATACCATATTTATTGAATGTCCACATGTCTAGCCTAGATTATATATCTATATATACACATTGTATTTTCAAAACTAGAAATAAATTTTGTAAAAATTTCATATTCAAAGCAAATACATTAGAGATGGCAATTGCGCACCTCAACTCATTCATGAGGAATCAAGAGGATGAAGTTCAGAACCTTCACGGGTATTCGGCTTCAACATCTCTAAAAACTTTATTTTTGTATGAAAAAATTAAATAAAATGTCTTGTGTGAATTTTTGGTTGATATGATAACTTAATGAAGATTTAAAAACATATTGTTGTAATCTTGTATGTTAAATATATCCTACTTATTTGTTAAATTTTCCTTTTAAATTTTTTTTAAGGGCATTTGCTGTTGACAGGTTTTTGGCAAAGTCGGCCGACCGGCTCTGAGTCCCGGTCGACCGACTTCGCATGGAAGAATACCTTTTATTCTTCTCTGTTGCCGGCCGACCGCTGCGGTCGACCGCTGGATCTGTCAGTGCTCTCGGGTTTTCTGGGTCGACCGACCGGATCGACCGCTCTGTGTTACAGAGCTCTCGGGTTTGTGGGTCGACCGACCCCGTCGACCGTGCGTCGATTTCATGCCCTAATCTGTCTATTTATAACACTGTTTCTCTCACTCTCTCTCACTTTCAACCGGCGATCCTCTTTCCCTCTTTCTCCCAAAATCTCAAAATCTCAAATCCACTCAAATTCCTTCATAATCCTAGTTTGATTCCCTCTCTTGGTGTTGAATCTTCAAGTTTCAGGGCTTCTTCTCCGTCAAATTCGAAGAATTTCGAAGTCCTCTCAGATCTAGGGTTTGTGATTCTAATTTCAGGTAAAAATCACATTTTTCTTGTTGTTCTTATTATCTAGTTTTAAGTTCTTCATACCCTTGTCAAGATCTTTAGGTTTCTTGTTGATTAGATCAAGCCATAACTAGTTTTACCCTAAAAATCATCCATTTTCACCAAAATGTCTAAAAGATCTAGGAGTGAGAAAGGGAAAACTGTGGTTCCTTCCTCATCCTCCACACCTAAACCTAAACGTCCCTTCATTAATGATCTTGCTGAAAACCGTTTCATTCAACTTTCCAAAAGATCGATCATTTCAGGGAGATGTGTCATTCTTCAGGATTTTGAACATTTAAACATCCCCATATCTTGAGGAACAACTCTCTAGACGAGTTCATGACCATTAAGGAACAAGTCTATACTTCTCTCGTGCCATATTTTTATGCCAATTATTCTTTTGAGGCAAACCGAGTTAGGTCTAGAGTCCTAGGAAGGGACATTGACATTGACCTAAGTCAGTTCGCTGATATTCTGCATTTCTCCTCTGGAGGAGTTGATGTGTATACCGTTGATCTGCATGATTTCACTTATCCGGACGGTGAGTCTGCGCTCACCGTTTCCACCTTGATTCACGGGGATGACAACCCCGGTTTGGTGAGGAATGAAGGCGTGAACAGGTTCACCCTCACAGCCCAAGTCCTAGCCAAAATCATTTTCTACAACATTATTCCTAAATCTGGGGAATATAGCAATGCAAGAGGTCCAGTTCCATTGATTATCTATTGCCTTCTGTGAGGCATTAAGATTAACTTTCCCCTTCTCATTGCTACTCATATGGCCTCAGATCAGATCCGCATGTCCGGTAGGAACTTGCCCTTCGGTATGCTTATCACCCATCTCCTTAAAAGTCTAGGATTTGATCTTTCTTCTGAGAGTCCTTCTGATCCTTCTGTTAACATAGACAGCGTTCTGTTGAAGAGGATGGAAGCTCAGTCGCGTCGTCACGCCCCTGAGCAGCCTCCTGTTCTTCCCGCTGATATTCCAGGATTATCTTCAGCCCCAGGGTCTTCTTTGGCCCCAGGGACATCATCTGCTCCAAGCCCATTCTTACCTCTAGATTTTCAGGCCCTTATTTCTTCTGAGATTCGCTCTCAGATCCAGGAGCACCAGTCTTGGATTGAGCAGCAAGATGCCGCTTTTCGTGCGGAGATGGACGCACGTTTCCAACAAGAAGCCGCATTTCGTGCGGAGATGGACTTGCGTTTCCAGGGGATTCGTAACGATATGTCTTACTTTGCTGATTCCATGAGATTTGTGGATTCACAATTTGAGACTCTCTTTACGAAACTCAACATACTTGGTCCTGATCCCACATTCATTGCTCGTCCACTTCCCTCCACCGGCCCTCCATTTCCTGTCAGAGCTCCTTCCACTGCTCCTCCACCATAGCCAAGAGTTGCTGACATTGATCCAGAGGAGGCGGTTTCTTCTTCTTCTGAATCCGATGTTGATGACGATGGTGACAAGAAGATGGCTGAGGGTGCTGCTGCAGAGAGCTCGTCTGAGGAAGACGATGATGAGGAAGACGATGTTGAGGAGAGCTCATCTGAGGACGATGCTGGTGGTGCTGAGTGACCTGGCCCTTTTGATGATGTCAAAAGGGGGAGAGTTATTGTTGAGAGAGACTTATATTTTGTGTACTTGCATTTATGTTGGACATCTTGTTGTGTTATTTTTAGTATTTTGGACATGTGCTGGTTATTTGATGTGTTTGTGTTGTGAACATGTATGAACATGATTATCTTTTATGACATGAGTAATTTTTGGTATTTGATGTGTTTGTGTTGTGAACATGTATGAACATGATTATCTTTTATGACATGAGTAATTTTTGACATGGACATATGTATTGTGGATTATCACTTGCTGTTTATCATTTATGATATTTATCTATGTCTGAATATGATTTCATTATATGCATGTGTTGAGGGGGAGCTTCACTTGAAGCCTTCACCCAAAATATTTGTAATAACTATATATGTTTTGTCATCATCAAAAAGGGGAGATTGTTGGCCCAAAGGTCATTAGCCCAATATCCCGATGAATATTTTGATGATAACAAATCATATTTAGTTATGTATTTAACAATTTTTTTGTTTAAAAGGATTT
Source organism: Agave tequilana (assembly GCA_038442645.1). Taxonomy (NCBI): domain Eukaryota; kingdom Viridiplantae; phylum Streptophyta; class Magnoliopsida; order Asparagales; family Asparagaceae; genus Agave; species Agave tequilana. Next base: position 65,268 of record JAVJIF010002820.1, read on the forward strand.
CAGGTTAAAACATGTTGATTTGATGGCTCCACAATCAAGACTCACAAGTTTGGATGCCGCTAAAGATTTGCATTCCCAAGCTAAGCACATTAGAAAGCCTTGGGAACAAGACTTTGAAGAAAAGACCAAGTCAAGATCAAGACAATACCAAGATTTGTATTTTTACTTTTCTTTTAGATATTTTGTCAAAACCTAGATGTTAGAAGTAGAGTTATGGGATTATCACTTTCACACACTTTTTAGTTTTGTTCATGGCTTCAAAAAGAATTTCAACTTCTATTTCCAACTTAGTTCTAGAGTTAACATATTTTTGGAAATTAGTTTTAGAAAGTTTAAAGTTTTGGAAAACAAGGTTTTATCAAAGAGGATCTTTATCAAAATGTTTTAACATGTTAGAGTAGTGACTTATGATCATACTCCTATTTTTACAAGGTTCAAAACCTTAATCCAAAACATCAAACCCAAAATTCTAGGTTCTGGTTTCTGCAGAGTCTGATTTTTCAGATCTGACAGAAGCCGGTCGACCGTCCGGGTCGACCGACGTGCACCACTGTGCATGTGTGCACGTCGGCCGACCGCTCGGGTCGACCGGGCACTTTACAGTGCTCTCTGTTTGTTTGGGTCGACCGGGCGGTCGACCGATGTCCCCCAACGGTTAGAAATATGACCGTTGGCGGTCGACCGTCCCGGTCGATCGGAAGTTGTCAGAAATTCTGACAGACTCCAACAGCTATATTTTTCTGACAGATTTTGTTGGGATCTCACCCCAACGAATTTCTCTAGCTGTCTTACCCTGTTTTTCATTCCCTATAAATAGTGGGTCACTTCAACATGATATGACAACAATTTTTACAACATTTGACAAGTGATTTTTCAAGTCTTCATTTTAGAAAAAGATTTCCAAAGCCAAAATTTTCAAACACCCTCTTGAAGCTATACCTCTACTTCACTCTAGATATTTGCACTACACAATCCCAAATTCTACATCTACATATTGGTTATAGGATTGTGCTAAGTGAGCTATTTTTGATCAAGTGTGATCATCTTTCTTCTTGAGCGAAGTTGTAGAGGCATCGGCCTCAAGCGAGCGAGTGTGCTCCGGGTGGTGTTGGGCATCACGAGAGATAGGACAAGTGTGTCCTTGTATTGGAGATCCAGTGGGATCAACAATAGTGGAAATCCTTCAAGTGTGAAGGCGGGGACGTAGAGCGTGGCTCGAACCTTGGAAACATATACTCGTGTTTGCGTTTGCTCGAATTTTCTCTAAACTCAAACTCCTTTATTTCTTGCACTACTTATTGTGTTTATTATTGCTAGTCTTTTAATTTGAGCAATTTGTTAAGTAGAATTTTAATTCCGCATTAATGTCATATTTCATATAGCCATCACCTATTCACCCCCCCCTCTAGGTGATTTCATCCTATCGGCACACTTCTCCAGAATCTCAGAGGAGATCTACTTGTAATCTTTTTATTGCAAAAAAATTACTTGTAATTTAGCTACTCGACCCCTTTTTGTAAGTTTTCCCCCTTTGCAAAATCAAATGGAAAACAGCTGATGGGGAGCCTAAGTGGGGTGAATTATTCTATCAGCTTGTAGGTTCAAATGGACTTGGTGAGTGGATCAAGAGCGATGTCTCTTGTGGGCATGTTGCCCCCGATTCTGATCTTGGGCATGGGCCACAGCCTCATGTAAAGACTTCGACATTCCTTCATCGTCACCAAGCTTCGTGGGCTGGTTGACGGAAGTCTTCATTGCTTGCTCCAACTGAATGTAGGGGTGAGCTGGGATAGTGAAAGTACACCTTAAGGGGGGAGAACAGGTGTAAGGCTAATCTATGATTAATAATGTGAAATTTAAAAACTAAATACAACACACTTAGTGTAACTAAAGAGTGTAGCCGAATTTCCGGTGAAGGGCACTGACCTATCTCCTTTTGATTCCTCTGAATAAGAGTTGAGGTGCTATATGAATCTCTCTTGGTTAAACACAAGTATGGGCACACAATCAAACCAAGCATGTATATATGATATGACAATAGGATGCAATGCACAATGTAAGAGAGAGAGTTAGAGAAAGTGGATCAAACGCAAACACCGAGATATGTTTCGAGGTTCGAGCACACAGCTCTACGTCCCCGTCTTTACACAGAAGGATTTCCACTAACTCGTCTACACAGGACTTCTCACACAAGGAACCTCCACTGAGGATTCTGGGCAAATACAATTTGAGAGTACACAGCTCCTCTCTCAAATACAATCTCTCACTAGAGGTAAGGCACACACCAACAATATCAACCTCACAAATGAGGGATAGGCACAAAGCCAACACCAACAACAATCACCTCACACTTGAGGGATTCCAGCTCAATCTCACCTCTCACTAGAGGGATACAAACACCACTTTCACAATCACCTCTCACTAGAGGGATATTAATACTATCATCTCTCACTAGAGGGATATCACAATAAATGAAAGGTTTACCACTTGGTGATCACAAAGACCACAAATCAAATCTTTTCTCACTAAACAATGATCCTACAGATAGGTGATTATAGTTCATTTTTGCATCATCTTCCACCTCTATACTATGCATAATATCAATAAAAATCTGGTTTTTACTCTTTTCTCTCTATTTTTGCAGGTCCATATTTTAATGGAGAGAGGCCCACAAATCCATGCAATTATCAAGAATAAAAGGGGATTAATTCAAAGCCCAAAAAGAAGCCTAAGAGTTGAGCCCAGGATCTAGAATCACCCACGCATCCAGTCAGCATTCTAGAAGATCCACGTGTCCAACAACCTGCAACAACTCGCAACAGAAATCGTTGGCGCAACGGCCAAGATTCTGCAGCGGAAACGCGGCTCTGGCCGCGGATCCGCGGCAGTTATCTGGCCGTTGAGCCAGCGATTGATCCCCAGCTGTCTGATTCTGGAGCCTTCTTCTCCTGAGGCCTATAAATAGACCATCAGGGCCAGTGCAAAAGGGGAGGAGAGAATAGAGGAAAGAGCTTGTAATTTTTAGTTTTTCTCTAGGTTTTTAGTGCTCTTAGTCTTCTTCTTCCTCCTAGAAATTCTGCAAGAGAGAGATAGTGAGAGAGTGAAAGCTTGTAATCAAGGGGTGACAACTTGAAGCAAAGCAAGGATTAATCCAATCTACTTTCTCTTCTTTTGCAATTTCTAACGCTTTTCATTACTTGCTTTATTTCATTCAAGCTTTACTTTCATAGCATGATGTCTTGTTGTTTTCTCTTATTGTAATGGATAGCTAACTTTTCTTCTAACATGACTAGCTAACAACTAATCTTGCTAACTTCTAACTCTTGGGTGAATGCTAATTCTAATCTTGCAAATGTTGAGTCTTTTTCATCCCCGATGGGTTACTTTCACTCTTGGCAAACTCTTGTTGTAATTCTCCATATGATTCATGTGTGCCTCATTTAGAGCCTTGTCTTAGAACAAGTGCCTTGATAGAACATGGAGATGGAACACCAAACATATGCTATTTTTTGTACAACTTTCTTACTTCAATGCTAACTTGTTGTATGGCCTTGAATGTCTAATGAATTTTGTATCTTCTTCCTTAGCATCCCTTGAGTGACACTCCCCGATTCCACCATGAAATTCTATCTTGAGAGCCGATGAAATCAATGAGGCTACAAGACAAGTCCAAGATGATCACCCATCCATCAAAGGGGAAAGTAACTTGACCAACAAGCAAGACAAACACTTGCCGATGAATCAACATGAGGCATGCTTCACCCTAACGGAGATTAGTAAGTTAACAAGTTAGTAAGGTTAGCTAGTCATGGCTTTTTCCATTCTACAAGTCTTTTGCAAGTTTTCTCTACTTTAGTTTTCTTCCTAAAAGCAATTCTTGTTTTCAAATTCTTTTCATTCTCTTTTCATCGTTTTTACTTTCATGTACAAAATCACAACCATTCTTTCACCTATTTTCCATGTCTTTTTCATTCTTTTGAAACAAAGAAGAACTTTCGTTTGTCTTTCTTCAACATCAAACCATAAAGCTTCCATCGTGAGCTCTCCTTGTGGATTCGACCCGTATAGCTTATGCTACTACGGTGATTTGGAAAGGAGTACATTACACATTGTGAATACACTTCGGAGTGATTAAGCACCTAAGGTTGACTCTAAACCTTCTCTCTTTTGTTGAATATCTGTGCCAATTATACTCCACTATCTCTTTACCTTTATCAAATTTTTGGCGCCGTTGCCGGGGAGAGCAACGGTTTTGATTCAATTGAAGAACTAAACGAACTTTCTTCTCTGTTGCAGGTTACAGGTGAAGAAACAGGAAAACTAGCATTGCAGTGACATATAAGTGGCCCTGGGCCTCTGCTCTAGAAAGCAGAGACCAGTTGCCCTCTTATTTGCCGCGATTCCACGGCCAGAGCCGCGGATCCGCGGCAAAGAAGAGTGAACTACTCACAATTTTCTGCAGGGTTACTTGATCTGCAAAATAACAGCTGCTGTAATACTTAATTCTTATATGCTTCACCATATTCCTGCTAATAATCAACAGTAAAATATTGGTTGCAAAGTTAAAAATTGATTAGACGTTTGCATTTCTAGGCACGTGTCTTTTCAATTCATTTACTTTACTGTTGAAGAGTGCTGGAGTAAGGTACGTGCGCATTGCATTTTGATTAGGACTCACTTCTTGGTTGATTTATATCGCTTTGAGTGAACCTTGTTTGCTTATATCGTACACTTGCACAAAATCGATTTTAAGGCATTACCCAATAAATAAGATAAGGTGGGGATTTCATCACCCTTTCCTTAGCCAAAAACCACCATCCCAGCACTCACAATCCCAAGCCTTTTAATAAAATTGATAGACGTTGGCCCTAGGGACATCCGGACTCAGTAGAAGATCGGCTGAAGTTGGAAGTTGATTTTGATTCATACTCCAGTGAAATCAGTGTCTAAGGCTGGGGATTAAGAGGTTAAGCCTCGAAGATACCGTGGTTTGGCGTAATTAAGGCCATTGCTTACGCACGGATACCTCCCACCGTATTTTGCCCCTACCTGGTTGATTAGCTGTGGTCTGATTCAAGCAACAACCTTCTTTAGTTCATCGAACAGTTAGGAGTCGTCTAGGTCCAGGTACCCTAGATAGCTTGAGATTGATTTTTTCTTTTATTGTTTGATATTTTCATTTTTTCTTTTCGCTGGTGTGATCGGTGAACGTTGTTTGTGATTGTACATGCAAGAGTGGTTCCGGGATTCAAATTCTGCAAGACTTGTTAGATTGTCTACACTTGCACACACACCACCTCTTGACACAAACCCAATAATGGAAAACAACGTTTCGCTTCAAGATAGATTCTATCCGATTCGCACCTCCCTTCCATCATGCATTCTTCTCCCTGTTACAAATGGAAATCATTTTGAGCTGAAACCACAATTCATCAATACACTTCCCCGATTCCATGGTTTAGAGTCTGAGGACGCATACTTCTTCATTCGAGAGTTTGAAGAAGTATGCGTAATGATGAGAATTTCCTAATTGACTGAGGATGCTGTTAGGTTAAGGTTCATACCTTTTGCACTGAAAGACTTAGCTAAGAAATGGCTTTACAATCTTCCCGCCAGTTCGATACCTTCATGGGATGATTTTGTAAAGGTCTTTCTTAAGAAATTTTACCCCATTCACAAGACAGCCCTCATGCGAAAAAACATCATGCAATTCAAGCAGGAATCAAACGAACCCTTCTGGAAATATTTTAAGCGTTTCAAAGACCTCCTAGCCTTATGTCCTCATCACGGCATAGAGAAATGGCGGCAATGCCAAATTATCTATGACGGACTTGATTACTAAACGAAAAACACTCCTTGAATCCATGTGCCAAGGGAATTTTTGAAGAAAGATGAGAACCAGGGGTGGGATCTCTTTGAAGCCTTAGCTGAGAAAACCATTCAGTGGGAGTCATGCCCAGATAAACCCACTCCCACTACTTCCAGAACCGGTATGCATTCCATAGAATCCTCTATAGCTGCTGAAGCCAAGATCACACAATTAATGAAGAGGATAGAACTGCTTGAATCACGGGAACATTCTGCTGTTAATCAGGTCAACCCATCACTATGGTCAAACCGGGTTGCACCTTTTGTCATGACCTCAATCATGAATTCGAGGAGTGTCCTGTATATCAGTCTCAATCATATCAGGAGAATACGAATGCCACTTTCACCAGACCCAATCACAATCCACACTCCAGTACATACAACCCGGGATGGCGAAACCATCCAAATCTTTCGTGGAGTCAGTCTGGTCCTGAGCAACATAGGCCACCATTTTCACATCCATATAATGCTCAGCCTCCTCAACACAGTCTCAATCGTAATTCACCGAATTTTCATCCATATCAAAGTCCACCACAATCACAATCCTATCAGAGCCCACCACACTATCAAACACACTTCCAGTCTCCATATTACCAACATCCACCCCAGAATGATTCAGATGACAAACTATCAAAGTTGGACAAGATGATGAAACCCTAATGAAGAACCATCAACAGGATATGAACAAAGTACAGGTCCAAATTGGGCAACTGAATAATTCTTTCAATGAGAGACAAAAAGGAATGTTTCCAAGTAAGCCAATGCCCAATCCCAAAAATCACTTCCCTTTGCATGAAGTGGAAGACATAGGCCCCAGTCCTTGCAACACTATTCATATCCTGAGATCTGGAAAACAGGTAGATAATAGGGTTTCTACTCAACCATCCCATCCAGTACCAAAGTCAACCCCTCCAGTTCCAGTACAACCAACTTTTGACAATCCATCTTCTAGTACTGAACCATCAAAAGCCAAGGGAAAAGAAAAAATCAATGAGCAACCTTATAAGCCTAGGGCACCATTTCCAAATAGGCTTACAAATCACAAGTTGAATGCTCATATGGAGAAGATACGAGAAATGTTTAACAAGGTCCAAATCAATGTCCCTCTTCTTGATGCCATACAACAAGTGCCATCATATGCAAATTCTTAAAGGAAATGTGCACCAAGAAAAGGAAAACACAAGTCCTTAAGAAAGTCTTCCTGGCATCACACATCAGTGAGTTGTTCTTTGGGCCCATTCCTATCAAATACAAGGACCCAGGGAGCCCGACCATATCTTGTGTCATAGGACAGACTACCATCAATAGGGCACTACTTGATTTGGGAGCCAGTATCAATCTCCTGCCTTTTTCTGTGTACCAACAATTAGGGTCAGGTGATCTCCGCCCTACCCAAATGACAATACAACTGGCTGATCGCTCTGTCAAGAGACCCAAAGGAGAAATTCACGATGTCCTTGTCAGAGTTGGGGAGTTCATTTACCCTGTGGATTTTATAGTTCTTGAGACACAACCTGTGTCTAATACCAATCATAGGGCTCAAACTCCTGTCATCTTGGGACGACCATTCCTGGCCACAGCAAATGCCATCATAAATTGCAGGAATGGGTCAATGAGGATAACTTTTGGGGATATGACGAGAGAATTGAATGTCTTCAGCATGCAACCTCGTAGGATTAAAGATCAAACATTCGAGGTTAACTTTGTCAGAAACAATTGTGAGGAAAAAAGTAAAGATGAGTCACAAGTTTGTGATTCTCTTGAAGTGAAAAATCCTGTTATCCGAGTACCCTTTCAAAAGGGAAAGTTGATTTGGATATCTTCACTTTCAGTGAGCCAACTGTGAATGTATCCCATGAGGATATGATTCAAGAACCTCCAATTGATATAACTTTTGAAGACCTCTTCGCTGATGAAATCATGTGTCTGGATGAGCCAACCCGGGGTCGGTTAACTAATTGTACAACTCTGAAGGAAGATGTTGACCTTAGTTTTGAGGATTTGTATGGAGAAGAGCTGGAATTTCTTACCACTGGGAGTAAAGAATTCAGAGTGAAAAAAGTGGTGATGAAGAAATTTTCAGTAAACCTTGTGGTAAAATGAGGATGAATAACAATAAGCCATTGAGACTGGAAATGCCTAAGGCTCAGAAAATAATTGCACTCGTTTTCCAACTGAGCCTGCGCAAACAAACACACTGGAACGATGGGAAACGGGCTAGAGGGAAACGACCAAAGAAAAGCTTAGGCAATGGACACACTTGTACATATTCCTTGTAAATAGTTTTTGTACACTTTTTGTAAATAAATATATAAAAAAAAAAGAAGAAAATGAGGGACTTTTGTGCTTAAAAGAGTTTCACAACTTTCAAAATTCAAACTCCTAGGTTTTTACATCTCTTCCCTAGGGTCAAACTCCTTTTCAAAATTTCAAATCCCTAGGTTTGTAAAAATACTTTTAACCTAGGGATAAAGTTGGAACTCTCAATTTTTTCCCTCCCTATAAATAACTTCTTTACCCTACCCCCTCCTCCCTCAAACGCAAACTCAATCTCCGATCTGAAAACCATCTTCAAGCGCCGCCCTCTGCAATTTTTCTGCTCCCCAGAGCCTTCCTTCCTGTCGCGTTCCCGCGACCACAGCCGCAGATCCGCGGCATTCCTGAAGCCTCCAGAGCGCCGCCAAATTTTCTACCGATCGATTTCAAGCGCTCGTGGCAGATCCAGTGCCACATCTTCCAGAATCTGTCACCTGTGCCCGCTGCAAGATCAAAAAATTTTCCCCCCCACGAATTCCGGGGGCGGTTTGAATTTCGATCTCTTCTTTCAATTGCTTTGATCTAAATTCATAAATGGCACCTCATATTTTCGCTGAAAAAGACTTTGGGAAAATCTTGTGTGATTATAATGGTTATAGGCACATGTTCCTAGATCGAATTAGGGCGTGGGATTGGTATAACTTAGTGTACGATAACTCTGAGAACGATGCCTTTTATTGTCCCGAATTGGTGACAATGTTCTACACTAATATTGACCATGCATCTGTTGACACACACACACATACCAATTCACCGTACACATGCCCTTGGGCGACTTGTTCATCACTCTTCCTCTTCTTGAGGAACACACACATGTCCCCATTCACCCACAGCACAGCGATCCCCTCCCACTGATCGATTATATGACACTCATGGGGGCTCGCTGCACTGAGCAGGACCGTGGGCTTAAGGCCAGCACTACCTTTAGGAACGTACACTGCGTTGGACGCTGGATCTAACGTAACATTTTAGGGCTGGACCACACAACTTCCTTCAACCGCCCGGTGTTGCAAATAATTCACGATTTAATGACCAGGCAATACACGGTCTGCTTAAATAAGGTCATCTTTCACGCGATCATTGCCAACTTCTCCCGCACTCGGGGTGCCAAACACTCCCATCCTATTCTGATTACGCGTCTGTGTAGGATTTTCCTACCGGACTCCGTATTTGATTCCTTTGACCGAGTGTTTGTGACACCTGAGCGACCCACCAGCTCCTATAACAGCTGTTTGCACGCGGTTTGGACTCCTAGTGTCCAGCCCGAAGATATACCGGTGGAGTCCTCTTCGGAGGAAAGTTTAGAGGATGAAGATGAACCTGAATTTTGGCGTCAGGAACCCCCAACCGATTCACGTGCCTTCATGTCCACAATCTGGAAGGGCATGAAGAAAATTTTTAGGGGGCAGGTAAGACTTAGGAAGAAGGTGGAGGAGCAATCCTCTAGGATGGACCGAATTGAGGCGGGGTTGCGGCGATCTCAGTCGGCTGGACCCAGCACCACCGCTGGTCCAAAGAGACGGAGGGAGTGATTTCATACCTTTACCTATTTCATGCATCTTTTTATCTTGCATACATTGGGGACAATGCATGAGATAGGTATGGGGGGGTAGATTCTAACCTAGGATTTTCATTTTCTTTTTAGGCTTTTTATTTTTTTTTTTAGGATTTTCGTGTTCTTTTTAGGTTTTTATTTTCTTTTAGATTTTACTTTTTTTTTGTAGATTTTTTATTTTCTTTTAGATTTTACTTTTTCTTTTAGAAAAATTAATATATATATATATATATATAAAAGGAAATTCTTGATCCATGTTTAAAGAATCAAAACTTGACTTTAGGGATTAAGGAAGCTCTTAACTATGATTCCTAATTATAAGTTGAAAGAGGAGTTTTGTTGGATTTTTAGGTTAAGTAAAAAAGGATAAGAAAGATAACTAGATTTTAATTCTTTCTTTAGGATATATACATTAAACATATTGAGGGATTAATCAAAGACTTTGTGACTTTATTTACATATATATAATAATAATAAATAATAAAAAAAGAAAAAAAAGAAAAATATATGTATATATAAATAACTAAATAAATATTTAGCCACTAATTAAACTGGTTAGCCGTGCCTCAAGAAGCATGGCAAGTCACACCTAAAGGTGGTTAAGTCCTTAGTATTCATGGCCTAGTTTACTTGAGTCATCGAACCCGAGGGATATTTTCTCATCTGGTGCCCTAAGACCGACTGGTTTGGGAGTCATCGGTAAGAGGCTCGTTACAAGGGTAAATTAGAAAGCCTAAGGAATCTAAGGAAATGTAAATAAATAAATACTGTATATAAAAAAAAGAAAAAAAAAGAAAAAAAATAAAATAAAAAATATCGTTATATATATTAGTAAATAAATAAACTTAGTCTAAGAAAGATCCTTCTTATTTATAGATGTATATATACTAGGATTGATGCAAAATCCGGTTTTTGATCTCTTCCTTAAAAACTTAACCTAAGTTGAAAACAAAACTCTAAATAGACGCTTATAAGAGGAATGACAAGTTTAGGGTAACCTGAAACCTATAACTCAAGTAAGAATCTTTAAAACATGGATCAAAATTTTCACTAACACTTTTATTTTTCTTTATGGATTTTGTGGGTGCAATCCGCTAAAAACCCTCAGGAGACAACACTCCTCCTCTAGGGTAACCTAGAAGTTTAACGGCTTGTTGCACGTGCTCAGTGCAATCGTGTCACCTACGAAAGTGGTGTAATAATCTAGTTAGGATTTTCTTTCTTTTTTGCTCGAGGACGAGCAAAAGCTAGGTATGGGGGTGTAACGCCCCGATTCCACGGATACGGGGACGTCACTGCGACGTATATACGTAGGTCATAAATTGCCCCCACGTATATACGCTAAGCATAAAAGTACAACAAGGATCAGAGTACACGACAAAGCGTGGTATTCATACATATGCCAACACAAGAAGTACACATACAAAGTTATCACAGGACATTATAAAGCATTACACATTACATGTGTATTACATCATAACCAAGTCCAAAAGAAATATATACAAATATGTATACAAAAGCTCACAAGTAGAAAGAAGATCTCGTGAGTCAAAAGGTAAGTCTGGCACGAGGGGACTGGAACTAATCCACCTGCTCACTAAGGTAAGCTTGGTCCTCTGTGGATGGCTCCACTTCGTTCCAAGCCTCAGAATCTGAATGTGCAAATCCAAAGAGTCAAGACATATAGCAATAAACAAACTATAGCCAAGTGGCTAAGGGACATGAATAAAGAAGGATGAAACAGTTATAAGGAATATCAATTAACAAGTATGAAAGCATGAAGAAATAAAATCCTAATACAATGAATCTACAGTTACGTCTTATTATTATTACTTGTCTTACTGTGATATCTAACTATGTGACCCAGCGTCCCAGAGCACATAGATCCATATCCTAGTAAAGCAAGGTTGTTATTGGAAACAGCGGGTGTATCGACGAACTATGTTTACAGTGGGTCCCGTGCATGCCCGGGACCACGGTCCAGGGTGTTCCGTTGCTTGATGACGGAACCAGCCGCAAGGCCTATCAGGAGGGACTTATGTATGCCCTTGTCATGACAGTATTCAGGAAGAGGGAGCAAGCACTCCCCTCGGTCCCCTGGAGGCCCTCAGGTCAGACCGGAAATATAATTGTACAATATACCTAATGCCACTGTAAACACGAACACATATCGATATCCGCATGTTTCCCCCGACCCATGTGTAAGTTGGTCCATTTTATACAAAAGTCAAGTACATCATGCTTGGTTTAAGAGATAGCATGATAAAAGGTGATATTCACTATTTAACGAGTCATGAAACGAGAATATGTAATAACAATTCATGAAGTAACAAGTGGTGAGATCCATCAAGTAACATGTCATGTAATATCAGTTATGAAGCATAAACAGGAATAATATGTTACACATGTATCAAAGATAAAATCCAAATTCAAATAGGAAATCAACTAAGTCAGACATTCAGAATTAGTCGACTAGGTGGAAGGATTAGTCGACTAATAGGGGTCTTAAGTCGACTAACAGTCTAGATGAGTCGACTAAAACTGGGTTCCAGAGAGTTGGAATTCTGTTTCAGGAAAATTAGTCGACTAAGGTTGTAAGGGTAGTCGACTAACAGGGAACTACTAGTCGACTAATGGATACTTAAGTCGACTAAGTCTGTGATACAGAGAGTTGATGTCTTATTTCAGGAAAACAGGAGTCGACTAGGGAGAAATGGGTAGTCGACTAGGGGGGTCTAGTCGACTGGTATTATGGCCTAGTCGACTAAAACTGTGAAATCAGAAAAGGTTAAGTTTCAGCTAAGGTGGGTTAGTCGACTGGTCCCTAGGTCTAGTCGACTAATCGTGGGAAAACAGCAAACAGAACAGATTTCTAGGGTTTTGTTTGGGGGTCTAAAAATATGATTTTTATGTCACAAGTGTGCATGATTTGTCAACACAAGTACACAAGGAGTTTACAAGTCTTGGTGAGTAGATATACTCACAAGGAATGGTTATGTGAAGCTTTATACGAGTTCCGAAAGATCGTTGACGACAATATCACCAACTAGGTCTTCGGCGATACTTCCGATGAAGAGATATGCAATCCAAATCCAAGGGTTGTAGTTGCTTAGGAAGGAGATGAAGGCCTTGAGGTGGTTTGGAGTTAGGGTTTGAGATGGAGAAGGAAATGGTGAAGGCTAAACTCTTGGTGAAGTGAAGAAAAGAGAAAAGAATTGTAAAGGAAAGTTTATATAGGATTTGATTTTTGTAAAGGAGATGCAATTAAAGAAATTGAGAGGGGTTTATTGCAAAATAGGGGAGAGGATGGGTGTCCCTCTCCTTGGCCACTTGGCCGGCCATGGGAGAGAGAGAGAGAGGTGCATTAAATGAGGGGGTTGGTGAGAATGTGTGGAGATGGAATTTTGGAAGAAAATGGAATTTTGGAAAAATTGGAATTCTTGTGGTTGTGAAGGAAGGAAAGAAAATAGGGAAAAGGAAAAAGGAAAAGAAATTATATATGAAGATATTTTCTCTTAAAAAAAAATGAAAAGACAATTTCCTGGGTTTAAGTCGAGGATGCGGAAAACGTTTCGGAAAATACCGAAATCGTCCGAAATTCAAGTATTTCGGAACGACCCGTAAATTTTACCAAAAATCAATAATAATATATGAAGACTTATAGTGAAACCCGTTTGAAGAAATACTTTATAGTTTTAAAACTAAAAATCCCGGAATCAGTTATCTACCGACTACGTTGGAATTTTCATAAATTCATAAAATTCTCAGAAAAAGTATTTAAGTAGGGAATATGATTCTAAGAAATAAAGTCTAAAGGACCATCTAGAAATTCCTAACTGTTTGAGAATTAAAATTCCAGGAATCGATCAGCGACACTGGTCGACACCGGTTTTGAAGAAATTTATTTTAATTAAAGAAAAATCCAGAAAATCATATAAAATCTAATATATTGGAAAATGAGATTTGAAATTGAAATCGGTCAAATACAGGAAGTAAATCGAAAAATACGGTCGAAAACTGAATACGCAACTAAGTACGTATTCTGGGAACAGGGTATTACAATCCACCCACCTTACAAAAATTTCGTCCTCGAAATTTCATAAGGTGAAAGGTAACAGGAAAGGTAACAGATAGAGAAGGATAAGATGGAAGGTAACGGTAGAGAAGAATAGAAGGAAAGAGTCTTACCAAATCAAGATGTGAAGAGTTGAGGGTAACGCTCACGGATAACGTCCTCTCGTTCCCAAGTGGCCTCTCCTGGCGCATGTCTGTTCCAAGACACCAACACTAATGGTATAGCCTTGTTCTTCAGTGTCTTGACACTTCTATCCAGTATAGCCATCGGCTGCTCCTGATATGACAAATCCGGCTGCAGTTCCAGTTCGGAATGATCCAAAATATGACTATCATCCTTGACATACTTCCTCAACTGAGATACGTGGAAAACATTGTGCACACCGTCCAAAGATGGAGGTAAGGCCAATCTGTAAGACACATCTCCCACTCGCTCCAAAATCTCGAATGGGCCGATATATCTCGGACTCAGCTTTCCACGAATACCGAACCGGATCACTCCTCTGGTAGGTGATATCCTCAAGAACACATGATCCCCTGCCTAGAACTCCAATGGCCTTCTCTGTGAATCTGCCCAACTCTTCTGCCGACTCTGAGCTGCCCTGAGATGATCTCTGATGATTCTGACTTTCTCTGTTGTCTGAATCAGGATCTCTGGCCCCAATAGTCTCCTCTCACCGACTTCATCCCAACAAATCGGTGATCTGCACTTTCTTCCATACAGTGCCTCAAAAGGTGCCATCTTGATACTTGCCTGATAACTGTTGTTATAAGAAAACTCAGCCAAGTGAAGATGATCTTCCCAAGATCCCTTAAACTCAATCATGCAGGCCCTCAGCATATCTTCGAGGATCTGGATAGTCCTCTCTGATTGTCCGTCTGTCTGAGGATGATATGAAGTACTGAACTTCAGACGAGTTCCCAGACTCTCTTGGAGACTTTCCCAGAAATGAGATCTGAATCTGGTGTCTCTGTCTGAAACAATACTAACTGGAACTCCATGTAGACGAACTATCTCCTTCATGTACTTGTCTGCCAAAACTTCTGTTGACTGACCTACCCGAAATGGTATGAAGTGAGCTGACTTGGTGAGGCGATCAATGATTACCCACACGGCATTATTACCCTTAGGACTTCGGGTAATGCCGTAACAAAATCCATAGTGATGTGCTCCCACTTCCATTCGGGTATCGGCAAAGGTTGAAGAAGTCCAGCTGACCTCTGATGCTCTATCTTTATCTGCTGGCACACCAAGCACTTGGCTACAAACTGAGCTATCTCCCTCTTCATAGCATTCCACCAAAATTGCTTCTTGATGTCCTGATACATCTTGTTTCCCCCTGGGTGTATGGAATAGGCTAAACTGTGAGCTTCTGCAAGGATCTTCCGTCGAACTTCTCCTTGGGGAACACAAAGTCTGCCTCCAAAATATAATGCACCATCTGGATGAATACAGATATCGGTCCTCAATCCAGCCTCTACCTGAGCTCTGAATTTCAGTAATCTGGGATCTTCCTTTTGAGCTTCCTTGATCTCATCTATCAATGCTGACTGAATCTGTAAAGTCATGAACTGTCCTGCCTTCTCAGTTCCTCGAACTATCATCAAGTCCAATCTGATGAAGTCTTGAATCAACTCCTTCTGCTGAGTAAGTTGAACAAGCACTCTATTCTCTGGCATCCTGCTCAGTGCATCTGGAACTGTATTGACCTTACCTGGATGATATTGCAAGTCAATATCATAGTCCGCCATAAGCTCCAGCCACCGCCTCTGCCTCATGCTCAACTCCTTCTGTGAGAAAATATACTTGAGGCTCTTGTGATCCGTGTATATCAACACTTTATCTCCCAGAAGAAAATGCCTCCAGATCTTCAAGGCAAATATAACAGCTGCTAGCTCCAAGTCATGAGTTGGGTAATTCCGCTCATGAGTCTTCAGTTGCCTAGATGCATATGCTATGACATGATCATGTTGCATAAGTACACATCCCAGGCCTTTTCCTGATGCATCACTGAAGATGACCATCCCTCCTCTTCCTGAGGGAGTCTTCAAGATTGGAGCTGAAACGAGTCTCTGCTTCAGTTGCTCAAATGCCATAGTACATTCTTCTGTCCATATGTACCTTTCCCCTTTCCGAGTGAGCTTGGTTAACGGAGCTGCAATCCTAGAGAAATCTTGGACAAAGCGTCTGTAATATCCGGCTAGTCCAAGAAAACTCTTAATCTCTGTCACCGTCCTCGGAATTGGCCAATCTCTCACTGCCTGGACTTTGCTGGGGTCAACTGAAATCCTTCTGCTGAAATCATGTGTCCAAGGAAGGCTATACTGTCCAACCAGAAATCACACTTGCTCCTCTTGGCATGAAGCTGCTCCTGTTGGAGGGTCTGCAACACAATCCTCAAGTGTTCTGCATGTTCCTTGTTGCTCTTTGAATAGATCAGGATGTCATCTATAAAAACGACAACAAACTGATCCAGATAGGGCGAGAACACTCGGTTCATCAAATCCATGAAAACTGAAGGGGCATTGGTGACTCCGGAAGGCATAACTAGAAACTCATAGTGGCCATAACGGGTCCTGAATGCAGTCTTCGGGATATCCTCCTTCTTCACCCTCAGCTGATGGTAACCCGACTGTAAATCTAATTTAGAGAATACACGGGCTCCATGAAGCTGATCAAACAGATCATCAATCCTTGGTAAGGATACTTATTCTTGATGGTAACCTTGTTCAATTCCCTATAATCAATACAAAGCCTCTTACCACCATCCTTCTTGTTCGCCAATAGCACTGGAGCTCCCCAGGGTGAAGTACTTGGCCGAATCAATCCCTTGTCTGAATATTCTTGCAGCTGCTTCTTCAAAATCTCTAACTCCGTCGGTGCCATCCTGTATGGAGCCTTGGATATAGGAGCTGCTCCTGGAACTGTGTCAATGGAGAACTCAATCATCCTTTCGGTGGCAGTCCTGAAATCTCAGCAAACACCTCTGGGAATTCATCCCACACCGGTACCTTCTGCTTCTGAACCTCCGAAGTAGCCATCCGTGTCTTTCCCTTGGTAGACTTCACCTCTCCACTAAATTGGAACTCCGGTTGAAGAGGGATCCTGAAATTAATCTTCCTCTCCCTACAGTCAATCACTGCATAGTACTGACTGAGCCAGGTCATGCCTAAGATTACGTCGTACCCTTTGGTGTCTAGTACGATCATATCTATGGCCAAGATTTTATCACATAGTTCTACTGGACAATCAGTACAGACTCTAGAAGATATGACTACCCCATTCCCTGTACTAATCTCCCATTTGTGGTCTAAAGATCTAACAGGTATAGAATGCAATGCCACAAAATGGTCTGAGATATAACAATGGGATGCACCTGAATCGAAGAGAGCGAGAACAGGTTTTGAATAAACTCTGATGTTACCTGTTATCACTTCCTCTGAAGTCTCAGCCTCTTCTGCAGTCAGATTGTAAGCCTGACCTCTACCACGCCCTGCTGCAGTCCTAGCTCCTCTCTGGACTGGGCGAACAACATGCTGTGGAGGAAGGGGAAGAGCTCTCCTCATCACTGGTCCCTGATTCCTCTGCCCAAGTGGCCCTGGAAGTGCCCTCTGTCCATTGGGTCCTTGAAGTGCTGGCAAGGTCTGATTGGCTATCCCCATTCTCCTGTGTGGACAAGCTTCAATGGAATGATCTCGAGATCCACACACCAAACACAATCCATTTGCCGTACGGCAATTCTGCTGAGAATGACCTGGTTTCTGGCAAAAGTTGCAGATAGGACTTGGTCGAGCCATCTGGTAAGGAGCTGGTCTGAATGGTTGCCTTGCCTGAACCTTTGCTGCTCTGTATGGGCCTCCTCTTCCCATTGGTACAAATGGCCTCTTCATGGCCTGGTTCCCCATCTGGTCAACTTTCTTCTTCTCAAGCCCACGCTCAACTTCTCGAGCTATGGTGAGAACCTCCGAATAAGTCTTCAACTGCTGGGGCATCAGGAAAACTTGTATGTCCATCTGCAGACCCTGCTGGAACCTGCTTGCCCGCTTCTCCTCATCCGTCACCATGTACGGAGCAAAGCGGCTGAGTCTGAGAAACTCCGCGGCGTACTCGTCCACGGACTTGTTCCCCTGCTGGAGTCTGATAAACTGCTCTTCCATATCTTTCTGAGCAGTAACAGGGAAGAATCTGCTGTAGAAACTCTTGGAGAACGTGTCCCAAGTGACAGGCTTTTCCAATCTGGCCTCTTCAGCGAGCCACCAAGTTCTGGCTACATCTTTCAACTGAATCTTGGCGACCTCAACTTGGTTCTCCTTTGGTACCCTGGCTGCATTCAGCAGATCTGTGGTATCCGTCAACCATTGTTCAGCATCCAAGGGCTTCTCTTCTCCCGTGAAGATGGCTGGCTGCAGCCTCCTGAAATCTGAAATATTCCCCGGCCTCTGTTCTTTTGGAGCTGTCAACTCTTGCCGGAGAAGTTCTGTCTGTTGCTGCTGGTTCTCCATCATGGTCTGAATGACCCTTAGAATATCCACATTCTCTCCCGTGGGTCCATTCGACGCTTGCCCGGAGTGGTTACGGCCCGTCCTTCTCTCCATACCGAATTGGGGAAAGATAACTGGAATTTGGAAACAAATGGAAGGAGTTTAAGATACAAAGGAAGGAATCAAGAAAGGAATCAAGAAGGACTCAATAACTTTGTATATTGTAGTTGGCATTAGCAAATTACTAGAATTTGCCACCTGATTGTACTTTAGGTTTGAGAGCCTAGGCTCTGATACCAACCTGTAACGCCCCGATTCCACGGATACGGGGACGTCACTGCGACGTATATACGTAGGTCATAAATTGCCCCCACGTATATACGCTAAGCATAAAAGTACAACAAGGATCAGAGTACACGACAAAGCGTGGTATTCATACATATGCCAACACAAGAAGTACACATACAAAGTTATCACAGGACATTATAAAGCATTACACATTACATGTGTATTACATCATAACCAAGTCCAAAAGAAATATATACAAATATGTATACAAAAGCTCACAAGTAGAAAGAAGATCTCGTGAGTCAAAAGGTAAGTCTGGCACGAGGGGACTGGAACTAATCCACCTGCTCACTAAGGTAAGCTTGGTCCTCTGTGGATGGCTCCACTTCGTTCCAAGCCTCAGAATCTGAATGTGCAAATCCAAAGAGTCAAGACATATAGCAATAAACAAACTATAGCCAAGTGGCTAAGGGACATGAATAAAGAAGGATGAAACAGTTATAAGGAATATCAATTAACAAGTATGAAAGCATGAAGAAATAAAATCCTAATACAATGAATCTACAGTTAACGTCTTATTATTATTACTTGTCTTACTGTGATATCTAACTATGTGACCCAGCGTCCCAGAGCACATAGATCCATATCCTAGTAAAGCAAGGTTGTTATTGGAACAGCGGGTGTATCGACGAACTATGTTTACAGTGGGTCCCGTGCATGCCCGGGACCACGGTCCAGGGTGTTCCGTTGCTTGATGACGGAACCAGCCGCAAGGCCTATCAGAGGGACTTATGTATGCCCTTGTCATGACAGTATTCAGGAAGAGGGAGCAAGCACTCCCCTCGGTCCCCTGGAGGCCCTCAGGTCAGACCGGAAATATAATTGTACAATATACCTAATGCCACTGTAAACACGAACACATATCGATATCCGCATGTTTCCCCCGACCCATGTGTAAGTTGGTCCATTTTATACAAAAGTCAAGTACATCATGCTTGGTTTAAGAGATAGCATGATAAAAGGTGATATTCACTATTTAACGAGTCATGAAACGAGAATATGTAATAACAATTCATGAAGTAACAAGTGGTGAGATCCATCAAGTAACATGTCATGTAATATCAGTTATGAAGCATAAACAGGAATAATATGTTACACATGTATCAAAGATAAAATCCAAATTCAAATAGGAAATCAACTAAGTCAGACATTCAGAATTAGTCGACTAGGTGGAAGGATTAGTCGACTAATAGGGGTCTTAAGTCGACTAACAGTCTAGATGAGTCGACTAAAACTGGGTTCCAGAGAGTTGAAATTCTGTTTCAGGAAAATTAGTCGACTAGGGTTGTAAGGGTAGTCGACTAACAGGGAACTACTAGTCGACTAATGGATACTTAAGTCGACTAAGTCTGTGATACAGAGAGTTGATGTCTTATTTTAGGAAAACAGGAGTCGACTAGGGAGAAATGGGTAGTCGACTAGGGGGGTCTAGTCGACTGGTATTATGGCCTAGTCGACTAAAACTGTGAAATCAGAAAAGGTTAAGTTTCAGCTAAGGTGGGTTAGTCGACTGGTCCCTAGGTCTAGTCGACTAATCGTGGGAAACAGCAAACAGAACAGATTTCTAGGGTTTTGTTTGGGGGTCTAAAATATGATTTTTATGTCACAAGTGTGCATGATTTGTCAACACAAGTACACAAAGGAGTTTACAAGTCTTGGTGAGTAGATATACTCACAAGGAATGGTTATGTGAAGCTTTATACGAGTTCCGAAAGATCGTTGACGACAATATCACCAACTAGGTCTTCGGCGATACTTCCGATGAAGAGATATGCAATCCAAATCCAAGGGTTGTAGTTGCTTAGGAAGGAGATGAAGGCCTTGAGGTGGTTTGGAGTTAGGGTTTGAGATGGAGAAGGAAATGGTGAAGGCTAAACTCTTGGTGAAGTGAAGAAAAGAGAAAAGAATTGTAAAGGAAAGTTTATATAGGATTTGATTTTTGTAAAGGAGATGCAATTAAAGAAATTGAGAGGGGTTTATTGCAAATAGGGGAGGGATGGGTGTCCCTCTCCTTGGCCACTTGGCCGGCCATGGGAGAGAGAGAGAGAGTGCATTAAATGAGGGGGTTGGTGAGAATGTGTGGAGATGGAATTTTGGAAGAAAATGGAATTTTGGAAAAATTGGAATTCTTGTGGTTGTGAAGGAAGGAAAGGAAAATAGGGAAAAGGAAAAAGGAAAAGAAATTATATATGAAGATATTTTCTCTTAAAAAAAATGAAAAGACAATTTCCTGGGTTTAAGTCGAGGATGCGGAAACGTTTCGGAAAATACCGAAATCGTCCGAAATTCAAGTATTTCGGAACGACCCATAAATTTTACCAAAATCAATAATAATATATGAAGACTTATAGTGAAACCCGTTTGAAGAAATACTTTATAGTTTTAAAACTAAAAATCCCGGAATCAGTTATCTACCGACTCCGTTGGAATTTTCATAAATTCATAAAATTCTCAGAAAAAGTATTTAAGTAGGGAATATGATTCTAAGAAATAAAGTCTAAAGGACCATCTAGAAATTCCTAACTGTTTGAGAATTAAAATTCTAGGAATCGATCAGCGACACTGGTCGACACCGGTTTTGAAGAAATTTATTTTAATTAAAGAAAAATCCAGAAAATCATATAAAATCTAATATATTGGAAAATGAGATTTGAAATTGAAATCGGTCAAATACAGGAAGTAAATCGAAAATACGGTCGAAAACTGAATACGCAACTAGTACGTATTCTGGGAACAGGTATTACAGGGGGTGTGATTATAGTTCATTTTTGCATCATCTCCCCCTCTATACTATGCATAATATCAATAAAATCTGTTTTTTACTCTTTTTCTCTCTATTTTTGCAGGTCCATATTTTAATGGAGAGAGGCCCACAAATCCATGCAATTATCAAGAATAAAAGGGGATTAATTCAAAGCCCAAAAAGAAGCCCAAGTTGAGCCCAGGATCTGAAATCACCCACGCATCCAGTCAGCATTCTAGAAGATCCACGTGTCCAACAACCTGCAACAAACTCACAACAGAAATCGTTGGCGCAACGCCAGATTCTGCCGCGAAAACGCGGCTCTGGCCGCGGATCCGCGGCAGTTATCTGGCCGTTGAGCCAGCGATTGATCCCCAGCTGTCTGATTCTGGAGCCTTCTTCTCCTGAGGCCTATAAATAGACCATCAGGGCCAGTGCAAAAGGGGAGGAGAGAATAGAGGAAAGAGCTTGTAATTTTTGGTTTTTCTCTAGGTTTTTAGTGTTCTTAGTCTTCTTCTTCCTCCTAGAAATTCTGCAAGAGAGAGATAGTGAGAGAGTGAAAGCTTGTAATTAAGGGGTGACAACTTGAAGCAAAGCAAGGATTAATCCAATCTACTTTCTCTTCTTTTGCAATTTCTAGCGCTTTTCATTACTTGCTTTATTTCATTCAAGCTTTACTTTCATAGCATGATGTCTTGTTGTTTTCTCTTTATTGTAATGGATAGCTAACTTTTCTTCTAACATGACTAGCTAACAACTAATCTTGCTAACTTCTAACTCTTGGGTGAATGCAATTCTTAATCTTGCAAATGTTGAGTCTTTTTCATCCCCGATGGTTTACTTTCATTCTTGGCAATCTCTTGTTGTAATTCTCCATATGATTCATGTGTGCCTCATTTAGAGCCTTGTCTTAGAAC